>JAKSZP010003206.1:0-56247 GCA_022478985.1 Massospora cicadina
GAGGCCCTACACCTCCAGGTGGCCCACGAGGTCCTTCTACCCCAGGAGGACCCATATCTCCAGAGGTTTTCTACTTCATTGACCTGGAACTGAATTCCTGAGTACAATTGTTCCAATTGAAAAAGATGGGTTCTAATTTCTTCCTACATTGATTTACTATGTTCAGATAGTTGGGAAACACCCTCTCTCCATTCCTTCTGGATCTCTTGAACCTTTTTTTGGAAACTTTACATCAATAAATTTTGATATCCCATGATCAAACTGAATGAGCTGCTGTTGTACTTTGTTGAGGGAAGTTTGATTATTAATAATAGCATCATGATTATCTTGGCTAAACTCGGAGGCTGACTTAAAAACTCAGAAATATAATTATTCAAGGATTGGAGTCCTTCTAGTAAATTGAGCATCCCTTGATGGTGCATTCCAACTACAGGTAGCAAGTGGTATAATGTAGGATGTACAAGTTGTTTTAGATATTGTTCAGAGCCAATCCCTGGCATTTGAAAGGTTTGCAGCACTTCTCACAATATAGAAGGTACTACATTTGATTGAGATTAGGTAGAACGTATTCCAGGGATTAGAGCCCCTTTAAGTAATTGATTGATGATATTTCGCAAGGCCTCAGGTGGCATTTGAAAGTCTGAGGCAAAACTTAAGTTAAGATTATAGAATTCCAAGTTGGCCCAAAATTCCAACGTGGAGGGTAATCTTGGGATTTGGGCTCCAATTGAAGGGACCCATCATAAAATACTGCCTTGCTCTTGATCTTGAGCCTCGTTAGGCGAAATTTTTGAATCCATGGTGATAGATGTGGTTACTGGTGAATAACTCAGAGAGCCCCTGTATTGAGCACCAGTCTGGAAGTTTTGAACTACACTTCCAATGGGGCAGGTTGTATCTCAAAGTTACACTGGGCGGGTTCCTCAAAGATGCAATGAAGTAAATAAGAAAATACAGGTTAAACTCGACCTAATTTTTATTTTTGAAAAGAGGAAATATTTATAGGCTTTTTTATGGTTCATAATCTATCAGAGTGAATTAATCTCTGCGCAATCAAATCTTCAATCAGTTGATTGGGATCCGATTGATAATTAACTTTGATAGATTGCAATAGATTGCTCGCTCCTTCCAATGATGTTGGGGGAATTGAGGAGGGGGATTTTGCGGAGATATGTGATTTTGGTGAAATCCTGACACATATCCTTAATACATTGAACTAGCGCAAAATTCTGCAGAGACCTTGACAAAAGAATCCCTTGGCATTATCAGTAACTAAGGCATCCTTCTCACAAGTGTCTTTTTCTTTAGATCCCAGAGTGGTTACTGGTGTTCTCCTCACTTAGACTCAATATAAGTGGAAAACAAAGTATGAAACTTGAGTTTCTGTGGTATAAGGCTTTTTTATTAGAATAAATCAAAGTATTTTTATACTTCAGGCATAAATTAAGATATAAAATAGATGCAAATTTATATTAAAATAGAAAATGAGGTACAATGATATTGTAGGGGCTTCACAAACCCCTGGTCAGTATCTTCTTGATCTCCACCTTGGTGGCGGCATCCATTTGGCTTAATACTTTTATCCACGTTCTCCATCTCATGGTGGACATCCCTAAACTAGGATGTTTGGTGACCTCTTGTTCAATACCCGCTTATGAGTCTAGGGCTGCAATACTGCTTCTGGTTTTTGCTTAGTCTCCCATTTAGTAATATGCTGATTGTTTCAAAATTTGACAATGGTGAAATTCTAATGAATCTTGATGCAGATTTTTGACTGACCTTTCGCTAGTAGATTGCCTTTTTTGGTAATGTTCATATGAAAGGCTCTATTGCCCCCATTAGTGTAAATTAGTTTAGATGTGTTTAAATTATTTCTTCATCATTACCATTTTGATGGAATATCTCTTTCATTGGTTGATTGTAAATTATTTTACTCACCAAAGGTATAAAAGAGGGTCAATTTTATAGTCATTGTCATATTCATATTGTAAACCTTTTTGCCAAGCAGTATCATTTATTGCATGTTTCACCATCTTGACCGACTAGTAAAATTCTTGGGTTGTTATCATCTATAAAAGGGGGTTAATCTTACTTTATCCGCGTTTTGATCTTGAATAGATTAATCTTGAGGTGGTTGTATACTGGCGGAATTCCTTCCAGAGGACAAGTGATAATTATTAAGTATACTTGTGGTAGTATCCACAAATCTTTCACTGCTTTTTTATTGTGAGAAGATTTTTTCTGTCTTCTTTATTATACATGGAGGATGTAATAATTTCACGTTCATCCATGAATGCCATGATTATTAATGGTAATTTCTGACGCATTTGACCCTCTAGTATTTGCTGTACTCTATTAATAAGTGGGTTAATTGAGAAGACTTAATTAGAAGACTGATGAGTTACCTTGGCAAAGTTCTCACCTGGAGTAACTAGTGGGATATGAAGGCGGTTCTTAGTTTAAAGAATGTTGCCTTATGTTGGTCTTGATATCCAGTTGATTAAGGAATCTGGGATGTATTTTTTGTGAAGAGTTGTCAAGAGGTGTCTCAATTTATCCGTTCATGGGCCTTTGCTTAACTGAGGAAACAAGTTTTATTTTGATTTTTCCCCTAACATGTTAATAAATTGGCGCACATAATCCCAGATGCCTTTTATGAGAATATATCCTGTTACAATTTTGTCTGACCAACCATAGGAATAAAACTACATTTTTTCTAAATTTTATTTGTAGAATTTAAATGAATCTATGTTTTATTCTGGCTACTATGCTAATATATTTTTATAATTTAACTACTATTAACTTTATTGGGCCGCTTTTCCAATGCCAATGTTTCTTATAGGTTGTATTGGGGACCATTGCAATTAAGTATCAACATATAACTGATCTCTTGCCACCCCAGCGTCGCTAACCATTATCTACTAATGTACATCAATTTACTTTGGTACAGCAGCTGTGCACAATCAAATTACGTATTTTTACCATTAATCCCCCACCTAAACGCCACCAAAAAATTTATCACTAATAGTGGTCCAATATCCTCAGCTAATTGCCCTTATATCAATGGTAACTAATGGAATGCTATTTGTTGCAAATGCCCTTATTCATTAGAACTAATTCCTCTGAGTAATATAAGGATTTTTCATCTATCTGGATTTTCATAATTGCTTCTCAGTTTATAATTTTCAACTATGAGAATCCTAAGAGTTAGAGTGGCATATATGAAAGGATTGTCATTTTTAATGATATCTTGTTCTGATAGTAGCGCCAGAAGCCTATCAACAACAATTACCAAATCACAAGTCCCAAGTCACTGTTAGTAAAATTACTACAGTGTGTAATATTTTCAAGTTAATAAGTGTTTGCAATAAAAAATGTTTTTGCGAGTTTATAAGGTCACTGTCCTATTACAGTGCATTTTTGTTTGTGTGTGAAATACACGTGCAGTTGAGATTAGACACTTAAGAACCATTTCCAATATAGTACTGTTGTGAGAAAGTAGGTCAATGACTTTCAGAAAGTCATCTGGTAATGAAATCCCCAATTTTCATTTTATACTATTTGTTTGAGAAATTGACTTCCAGTTGTTCAGGTTGATGCAGACCTTTTTTTGAAAAGATCAAGGTGTTGGCTTTCGCGCCTACAAGTATTGATATATCTTACATTGCTTGGTGTGAAAAGGGTGAAGATAATAATATATAAAAATTTAAGTTTACTTTAGCTACAATCTACTGTAAGACTTGGGGATCAGAAACTATGCCTAAACAGGAAGGAGTACCCTTACAGAAACAAGAAATGTATAAGAAGGCGTCTGTGACTCTCACTAACAAGGGCGGTTTGGCTCATGTAGTGGATGAGAAATGGGTCACAGCCAATCCACTTAAGTTTCACCCTCATAGTCCTTCCTACTACCAAGGAGTTGTTAAGGTTTAGAGGGCTGTCAAGGAGGGGGCGAAAGCCAGAGGCCATCGCCAACCTTCAGGTTGTATTCCTATTCAACGCCATATGCATCAAAAATGGGGTTTAATTCTCTTTAAGGTGAATAAGCCAAATTAATATGTAAATAAGTCAATCAGACCGAACTTAGCTCTATATACAACTCCAAGCCCTAAAACTCATCTGATGATATTTCAAGCCTGTCACAATATGGGTGGGTATGCCAAACCCATTCAATTCAATCTGAGATTATCCATACCACCTTTCCTGAAAGGGTGCCCTGCTAGTTCCTCCGGAATGTTTGCTGCCATCCATTAACCATTTCCAGACTGCAAAGTTTTTTTTGAAAAAATTTTTCTAGTGGCAATCCAAGCAAGTGTTGAAGTGATATGACTTGTCTATTCAGACCAGAATTGTTAATGGAAGTATATATAATATGTCCATCCATCATGGTCCAGATTTCTTGAAATTATCTGGTCATGATACGCAACTCTTATATCCCCAGTTAGGTTTTTAATATAGCAGCCACCAAAAGGTTCTGCAGTTGATTAGTTCTTTTCACATTCCCTAACTATGGATAAGTGTTAAGGAGTTATTGTTTTTGACTTTGATTAGTCCGTAATTTTCATCAACAGCCATGCTTCTCAGTCTTTGGAAGTTTTAGGCCATAGTGGCATTTTTCAAACTTAACAAGAATAAATTTCTGGTTCAGCTTTACCTATGGTATTCTGATTTTCCTTTTGGGTGTAACTCATCCATAGGTCTTGGAAAGCCAGTCTTAGTTTTATTTGTTGGTTCATGACATATTAGGCTAATCTTTAACCTTAATCTTCACCTTTATTTAATATATTTAGTGTGACGGTTTTATTATATGAGATATACTTGCAAACCTTTCTTAATTATGTAGTTTATTGGTAGTCATTCTGTTCAACAGATCAAAGCTTCCATGCTGTATTGGTAGATTACTTTAATGCATAAACACTACATCATATCTCAGAAACAACCTTCAATTTTCCAAATTATTCACATAAAAATAGAAAACCACTTGGACATGTCACAAGAGTAGAGTATTTTCTCTTCCATATCTCATCCTTATCTCTTCTCTCCCAGCATCTATTCTCAGGTTATTAACTTCTATTTGAATAGTTGGATACCCATGGCAAACAGATATTTAATCCTCTGATGCCTTTATTGTCTGCGGTACAACAAGAAAAGAATTATGGAGCATATTCAGCCAGAGAAACTGTTCCCCTTTCTGATTTTTCCTGTTGATATTATGGAAATAACTTCATCCCAGCTGGTTATGTCCAATAATGTTACAAATAAACATAATTAAGCCTATTTTTATTAACTATTAAAATTATTTTGAAGTATTAAAAGGTGTCCATTAATGTTCTAATGGATATAAGATTGGCTGGAAGCTCATTGTATCAAAGTAGAGCAATATTAAAAATTGATTTTAAAATGAGTTCAGATATATTGGGTGCTTTTCAACCCCAATGGCTTGCTACAAAGTGAGATGCCCAATTACATTTTCTGTGCTTAAGTTCTGCTTTTACAACTGTTTCACCATGTTTCCAGACTTAATTTTTCCAACTATCTTAAGTTGGGTTTCTGGCGCCATATACAAGTATACCAAAAAGAAGTCCAACTTTTTGTCTTTTTAGAACTCACGCCTATGTGAGGAGTTCCCTTCCATTGATATAATATCCACAGCAAGAGCCTTGGAATCCATCATTTCAACGCTCACCCTTGCTAAGCTACCTCCCAACTTGAATTCTTAGTTAATGATGTTGATAATTCCTCTATTGAAGTCCCATCTTTAAGTTACAATTTATTTATTACTACAAACAATGTCAATTTATTTACCTTTTACTATTGACATAAGTATATATAATTGTGATTTGAAGTTTTTTCAGAATTAAGGCTATAACAAAGCATTATAATTTGTTTGACAATGTTTTATTTTTCCTAACTCCTGAACTCACTAACACTTTAATATTTTCACGCACAAAGTAATTTCCCATATCAACGCCAAGTTTACAACCTTATGAATTCTGGATAAACCCTGTTAGTGCTCCATTGACCAATGAGTTAGGGAAGGGTGCCTAAACTGACTTATCATAATCTTGATATTACTTGAGATTATATTCAGTGTTTAGCTCCTCTATTCACTTTACTAACCACTATATCCACCTATTAATATTAACTTCTACAAATCTAATGGCAATTAATGGAAGTCACTTAATTGTTATACCATTATTGATCTCAATCCAGTCCTCACTGATGAATCCTGAACTACTATAACTCTGAATTTGGACTGTGTCATCACCTTCTACATTCCTGAATTAAAACCTACCCTCACATGAGGTATGCGTCTATCTCTCAACACATTCTTGATTCTCCCCTGACACTTTAAACAGTACTAACCTTTTCTATTTAATAAAACTACTTCTTACTCCCATAAATTTATATAGTAAAGATCATTTAGATCTTAAGAGTAATTTTTCTATACTAGAGGGTTAAGTACTCTACCGCGTAGTCATTCTATATGGTAGTGATATAGTTGGACCATCCAATTAAGAGCCTGTGTAAGTAGCGCGTAAAGGGACCTTGCGCTACACAAGTGGTTTTCACTTAAAGGCTTTAGTAGAAGAAGAAAAAGAAAAAGAATGTCAATCTGAAATGATCTCTGGAATAAGACTGAAGACTCACCTGGCTTTACTGGCAAATTGAATTAAAAAAATGAAGATAGTCAGCTAAAAGATTATATTAGATTTCAATGACTATATCAACTATTGTATATTTATCTAACCCTTCTACATGGCTATTGACTATAGCATCCAAATGATTAAGCACTTATTTAATTTCCTTGTACTTTGCTCCTTTGATTCCTAGTGACGAAATCAAAGATCTTAATTAAAAACCCTGGGCGCCAACTCAGTATCCATGCGCTGATGCTTCCCACTGTTTGCGGACAAAAAGCCAGCTCAAACGCCTAAGCCCCCTTTTCAGTCCTATGTACCAAAGCTCCTCAATTTTTTGGCAATCGAATCAAATTAACTAACCTGATTTCTCAGCAACTTTTCATTTTACCTGTGCAGAAACTTTTTGGGAGCTTTTTGCTCTTTTAAGATAGTAGCTCTCTTTAGCTCCTTTGTTTAACAGCACAGGCTCTTTGTATGTGAGTTGTCTAAATTTTTAATAAATGTATTGGGCAGTAATAGTATTAAGACCATTACTCTAGCTGATCTTCTTTAAACAAGATAATTATTAGGTCCAACGCTAAACTGGTGATTGTCTAAATCTTGTATTCTTCAGAAATATTATTAGAGTTTTCTTTCTCTTCTGTAGAACTTAACCTAGGATCAGATTCAGAGAGGTTATTCTCTCTTTTGTAGAATTAGCCTAGGATTAGGTTATGAGGTTCTTTTTTCTTATAGGCATACAGAGTCTGTGAAATTACAATAAGATAGACAATGGATTTCTTATCCTTCAAAACTCTAGTCTCAAGCAAAGCAGTCTAGATTATAGAAGTATTTGCTTTGTTTATCTTTCTTTAATCTTTATTTAGAAAAAAAAACTAAGGGAAATTTAGGGAATTTGGTTCCCAACTCTTCTGTTACCCCAATTGTAAATGGCGGCCATTGTTTTTGAGTTAACCCCACAAGGTTACATAAAACAATAATCTTCCTCATCAGTTTGAGCGGATCTCCCATTAGCCTTAGTGAAACCTCTTCTTGGTTGAAATAAAGAACGTGTCCAAACGCCTTTGCTCAATCCTCATCAAATCACTCTTTTTAGGTAAAACCTTGCTTAGTTAATGTGCTCCTACACATAAACAGCTGGTTGCAATCCCTAAAAGGTTAACTTATTAGTTGTTTTATCACAGGCGTCATCATTTGCTTAGCTTTTCATCTACCCCTTAGCCAATTGCAACTAAATCCAATCGAATCCTGCAAGTTAATTTTGCATCAATAATATAATTGCAACCTAATCACTTTTTTATTGTTGGGTTCACCCCAACAAACATTAATGATCTGGCAGTTAAAACTCGGCAAATTAATAGATATTTGTTCAGGATAATACTCCAAACAATAATTGTTGTATAAACAAATAACTCCCACATCCACTAGCAGGATAAATCCCCTAGTGGACAAACAGATGTACTTTAATTGATTAAGTGGGTAATGTGGACATATCAAAAAACTCAACACATCCCCCGCTTGACAAAATTATCCAGCAATGAAGATTTTCCAGAGGCATACACCACTTTGAATATGACTAGGTCTCCCAGCATGGTTTAATTGGGTTCTTATGGTTCATCTCCTTTCCTTGATCAAAGCATCTCTAAGTAATCCTTCTTCTTAATGCATTCCTGTCATGGTCCCAGACATCATAGTAGGGACTGAACCAAGGACAAAGCTGGGCGCCAGGAGGCCCAGAAGGTGAAATTACAAGGCCTCCCAGATCTGAAGAATACCCTAGACCAACACTGGGTATGGGCAAAATATAACCCAGGTTGGTACTAGTGGGATGCCAGGTGCCTAACCCCTTACATCAGTCCAGGCGTTAAAATGGACAGTCTACCAAATTAATGCAGACAGTTCTGTTTTGATATGTCGAGGAACAGAGTTTTGAAACCTTTTCCATTTTTGAAACAACGCGTTTAGGTCAAATTCAACTTCAATTGATCATTTGAGTGAAGTCAGTTTTAGTCTATTCTAGTAATTCAGATGGCAGCGTGGCCTATTAGTGGGTCAGTGCTTGGGACCACTGTGGCATAACCTTAATTCCCCCGTTTGAGTTTAAATATGTTTTCCCTGACCAACATTCCTTGTTAGTCGACCTCCCCAATAAAACCTTTCCCCGTTTTAATGATTTATTTATGTATTTTATAACGATCCTGTGTGCAAAACTCTTTGAGGAGGTCTCGCGCTCTGTGAACCTTGCCATTGTGGACATAATCTGATTTTCCCTGCGTGCACCATTGGTTCGCCCAGGTACCCTCCAACCTGGGCCATTACCCCATCTCTCCAGGTGCACCGCGCCGTTTTTGGATGATTCCTGATCGCATTTCTTGGTTGTAGTTATTATTGTTCCTGCACCCTCTGCTGGGCACTAGTAACTTTAGTATTATGGCTAGTTTCCATGCGTTGGCCCTGTGCACTGAGCACCACCATGCTGGAACGGGAGAGTTATAGACACTCTCCTTTTATATAGTTGACCAACCCTTTAACTCTATGTGCATAAAATTTTTCCGTTTTGATCTTTTCCAAAGTGGGAACAGTGGGCGTCAGCTGTGGGAGTCAGCTGTTGTTAGCCAAACTGCAGTTTCCTATTTTTCATGATGGTTGGAGCAACTTAGCAATATTATGGTTGCCTCCAACTGGAAAATATCCACCCTTTGTGCTTGTACCTGGTGGATACAGATGCTTTAAGGTCCAAAAGTCATGATTCCCTGACTTTCCACCAAATTTGTCACTTTTGAATTAAATAAACAAGTTTCCTTTTGCCCGCGCATTCAGCTGATGCCATTGGAATCGGTGCAGATGGGCCTGGGGGTTTTGGCCATGGATAATGTTGGGCATTCCATCGCAGTTCAAGGGATAGGGTCGCTCACATTTAAAAATGCATTTTATAATGGAAACCTGAGATATACCTCTGAACCATATTGGTCCTCTCATGTTTCAAATCTGGAACCCATTCCTGTGTATGTGTCATGGAAATGGCAGAAGAAGTTTAGACTGACCTGCCAGTCAAGGTATGTAAGCACCTAAAAAAGCAAGCCAGAATGCCAGAGGCATTGCCGACCAAATGAAGTTGTATGGAGCCAAGCATTGGGAAATGATGAATCATTGGTGTAGAACAACAGTGAATATGATCCTGAAAAAACTAAATTGAGCCCACCTTAGACTCTGGAGGTCTTGCTGCAGGGGGCAGAGTCATAGAAATGGTTTCAATAAGTTACTGGTATACAGGGTTGATTCAACTGAGGCAACAAGGAGGCAGATCCTTACATGAAGATGGTGGACGTAAGGCCACAAAATCCCAGTATACTTTTGTCAAAAGTTCATAACAGCAGGGCTGAAATGCCAGAAATATCTGGCTCGCTGAATCCAATCTATGACAGTGGGGGCCATAGTGACCAAGAGGACTGGTAGAGCCCATCTGGTGTATGGACTGACAGGCCACCAGGGAAAAGCCATTGGGGATGTGGCCAGAAGGAAATCAACTAAATAGAAAATTGATTTGTTTTGAAGGTAAAATTTTATTGCAAAGGAAAAGGAAGAAAATCGACCAACAATTTTTTCAGTGCATTGCAACTTATTAAATAGTGGTCAATTGGTGCGGGGACAAGTCTGGATTGGGACCCTCAATTTTGACCTAACCGGCAAATTATTATGGAATGGGGCAGATGAGTTCACTGGGAACTGACATTGAAGAATTTTGTGGCAGGCTGAGTTGCTGTTAGTTAAACCTTGAACGTCCAAACTGAGGCTCAGCTATGTTTTTGACAGTTGGCATGATGGCGTTTAGCTCAATGAGCAGTGGGAATCCCCCAAGGCCACCCCATGTAGGAGCAGTCCCATTTGGTTGGGAACGGGTTTGGGACACCCAACCTGCCCATGCCCGGTCAATGGGATGTTCATTCAGTCAGAAGCATTGCATCAGCTGCAACGCCCAATTAGCTAGCAGGGAGCTTCAAAACTTCATTGATGGTGCCCAATGCTGTTACCTGTCCATCTGGGATGATACCTGATGACTTTGGGAGGGGGGTGATTTTTTCAACCATCGTGTTTACTGAATCAAAACCATCAGCGATTCCAGCTGATAGATCAGTCTTCATCCCTTTTCAACCATTTGAGATCTGGACATCAGGCTAATTGCCACTTAATTTTGTTCAGATTAATTTCATTTTGGCAATCTTGGTGCAGATTTCACTAATTCCTCATAACAGTTCTGCTGAGGTGGGTTTGGGTATTGGAGGAGGGATCTGAAGCGGAAGAGCTGTTACCCAGCGCTCATCTACCACATGAGCAAGATAGCCCTGATTAACAAGGGGTACAGCCATCTTTTTGGTTTCTTCTTGCTCAGGAATGGGAAAATGACCCAATTGACGCCCAGGGGACGTTCCCTGGGACTTACATTATCCTTTCCTTTTTCCAAGGGAAGGGCCCCACTGCCAGGAAACTGCACGAGAGCCACATCCTTGTGCGCCTTGGGTAACTTGATCGCCATAATTGTTGCAACTTTTTTTGGGGGGGGGGGGGGGGGGGGGGCGGGGAGCTTTGGGGTGGGATACATGGAACGCTTCAACCAGTTCCATACAGTTTGCGCAATCATGCGCCTTGACCCAACTGTTTT
Organism: Massospora cicadina; assembly: GCA_022478985.1. Taxonomy (NCBI): domain Eukaryota; kingdom Fungi; phylum Entomophthoromycota; class Entomophthoromycetes; order Entomophthorales; family Entomophthoraceae; genus Massospora; species Massospora cicadina. The sequence continues at coordinate 11,305 of JAKSZP010003206.1, forward strand.
CATATATCGGATACCCTTTCCAAGCCACAAGGTATTGTATGTACCATCAGGATTTTTGGGATGCCAGGATATTCTCTACCTCAGCCTCTTCCCCATTCTTGATGATGATTGGTTCAGGTTCCATGGGGACTGTACCCTTAAAGGGTGACATCTGGGAAACATGGAAGATGGGATGATGTTTCCAATGAGCAGGGAGCTTCAACTGGAATGAACCGTTACCCAAGACCTCCTCCACCAAATGGGGCCCAAACATTTACTAGCAAACTTATGGGAAGGGGCTTGAATTCATAAATGATGGGTATCAAGCATAACATAGGAGCCTACTATTAAATTGTGACCTGGGAGCCGCTTGCAATCCGTGAAATGCTTGTAGTCATTGATGTTTTTGGTGAGGTTTTTACCACATTAAGGATTGAGTCGACCTGATATTTTCAGCATGGTCTGCGGCAGCTTGGACCTTGGGCTGTAAGCAAGGCCTGACTGAAAACAAAGGATTATAACCTAATGTTTCTTCATAGGGAGAAAACTCCATGGATGCATGAGTCACATTATTATAAGCAAATTGAGTGAGGGGAAGATCATCAGTCCAGGTGTCCCGTGCAGCTGCAGCATAGCAACGCAGGTACTGTTCCAGGACTTAATTAACTTTCTCGGTCTGTCCATTGGACTGGAGATGATATGCAATGGAATGACAGGGGGATATTTTTAGGATAGATAGGAGTTCACTCCAAAACTGCATGGTAAACTGTGAACCATGAGCACTGATGATCTCCTGGGGGAGACCAAACATCAAAAACACATGGTGTACGAAAGGATGGGCGGTTTCCTATGACATAATTGCAGAAGTACAAGTATAAAGAGGGAAAATTTTGTGAAGCGATCCACCACCATCACCGCTGTGAACCCATTAGAGCTGGGGAGTTCAATGATAAAGTCCATGAACACCGATGTTAATGAACCCTCCGCCTGCTGTAAGGAATAAAAGACCATTTTTACCAGAGAGATCTGACTTAGCCCTGGCACAAGTAACGCAATTGGTGATCCAGGCCAGAACTTCTTTTGTCAAACCCGCCCAATTATAGGACCACTTGATCAAGTCAATGCATTTTTTGTTGCCAGGATGACCAACCATGGAGGGATCATGATGTGCGCAGAAAACCTCGGTTCTGAATGGAGGGGGAACCCAAATTTGTGACCAGAAATAAATAAGACCCTCCTTCATTGAGTATAAGGAGTGTTTATGACTCGGGTGAGCCAACTGCTCCACTAACTCCACCCCCTCAAGGCAGGCCATTTGACTGGCTAAGACCTGAGCAACTAGTGGGGCGTCAGGAGCCAGAGCGATGGACGAAACAACAGGGGGGGCAATTGACAGGATTCAGGTGGCAGGAATCATAGTAACAAGATCCACTTCCTCCAGGTCCAAGGAACAGTGGGCGGGGCTGCTGCTGAGGAAATCAGGAAGTACATTGAGCGCATTTTTTACAAATTCGAATTTGAAGTTAAAACTGCACAGCTACCAATAGGTTCAGGCTTGCCAATGCACCAATTTTTGGGGTTTATAAAAGTACAAAAGAGACTGGTAATCTGTGCGGACCATTAACTCATGTTGAGCACCCTGTAACAGATACCTCCAATGAGTTAATGCCCATGCAACGGCTGCCAACTCCTTGTCATAAATGGTCCAAGCTGCTCCATAGAGGCGAACTTCTGGGAAAAATAGGAGACTGGGTGTTCCAAGCCATCATGCTCCTGGAGCAACACTGCCCCCACTGCTACCAACAAGGCGTCGCATGCAATGGTATATGGCTTGGAGGGATTGCCACGTTTCAAAATGAGAGGGGACATGAACACCTCTTTAATTGCTTCAAATGCCTGTTGGCATTTGGGTGACCAGCAAAATGGTACTTTTTTCCCTGTAAGGGGTGAAGCGGGGCAGCCAGCTGGGAAAGTTCTGGGGAAATTTTTTAAGAAAATGATGGTTCCCAAGAAACTCCGTAGTTGTTTCTGGGTAGTCAGGGTTGGCCATTCTCAGATTGCGTCCAACTTATTGGGAGGGATTGCATAAGTGTCTTTTTAGGATGAGGTTCCCGAGGAAGGTAACCTCCTACTTATAGAACTCACACTTGGAAGGCTTGACAAACAAGCCTGCCTTATGCAAGGCAGCCATAACTTCTTCCAAGTCAGTATCATGTTGTTCAGGAGTCAGGGAGTGAACCAGATTGTCATCAATGTATGCAACTGCGCAGGTAAACCGGAGGTCAACAAGTACATTCGTCAATCATGCGTTGAAACGTAGCAGGAGCATTCTTCAGCCCAAAGGGCATTACGCGGAACTGGAAAATGCCATGCTTCAAACAGATTGCTGTTAACCATTATTGCCCTTTCATTATGCAAAATTGGGTGAAAGCATTCACCAGATCCAGCTTAGAGAACACACAGGATTTAGTGATTGCCTGGCTGATCGTCTGCTACAGAGGCAAGGGGTAGGAATCAGAAACCGTTACTTTATTTAAGTGATCATAATCTACACAGGGATTGAGGGAATTATCCACTTTTTTGGCAAAGACAATAGGGGACGCGATGGGCGAGGTCTCCCTTGAACAGCCACCCCTTTTTTCAGCATATTGTCCAACAAAGTGTTGAGTGCAATCTCTTCCTCCGCTGTATGGGGATACAACGAACAGTTGATATTCACCAACTCCACGGTTGTTCAAAATCCACAGTCAAACCTAGTGTGAGGAAGCAGATGATCTGCCTTTTCTGAGCTGAAGATACTTCGAAGTGCATTAAGCTTTCAGGAAAATTGGCCGGTATGCCCACAGGAGTGACGAGGGAAGTAATAGAACTGCGGCCTTGTGTTTTCTTAAGAGTATAATCAGAGGGAATTCACCCTCCAGTTGATCATTGGTAAACTACAACATATTAGACTCCAAGTGAATTTGACATGTTGTTGGTGCCACCATCCTACACCTAAAATCACCGGAAACACCAAGTTTGGCTTAGCAGAAAAACGACCACAAAAGCTAAACTGGTGGACTGAAAAAGGTACTGACTGACAGATGACATAAGAGGTCTGGGAGGCATATGAAGCCACCATCACCGAGGGACCCACATCCATCTCCAGTTCTAATTGTTGGGCCAACTCAACACTCATAAAGTTCCCCACAGCTCCGGTGTCCATTAGGGCCTCAAAGGAGACATGTTTGACCTGACACTAATCTTCATAGGCAATAAGGAATAATTGAAGTTTTGTTTATTGGAAGATTCAACTGACTCTGTTGCAACTAAAGGAATAACTGGAAAATTGAGGGTTATGTCGGGGGCTATTTGGGGAGCAAAAATTGGAAGTATGAGGGCGGGAGAGCCAGCTTCCTTCATCTGGGCTTTCACAAATTCATTCATAGGTGACTCTGTGTCAGCCAACTCAGACACAGGAGTTTCGACAGGATTGGCAACCAGATCTACCGCTGGTTCAAAGGTAGACAATTTGTCCGCATCTTCATTAGGTAATTCTATCATAAAATTTCCTTTCTGATAATGGGAAGCATGGCGGGGAAGGCGTTAATAGTAGTCACTGTGGCACATATTTGATCTACTGTTCCTTGGATGGTGGACCAGACCTCGTGATGAGCAGAAACTGAATCCAAGCCTGATCTAAAGACTGCCTGAAGCATATCAATAGAGAGACCCAGCATGGGAGCCAGTTCATGGAAGGTAGAAATCAAAGAAGCTAAGTTAGGGGCTTCAGCCATGGCATAGAGAAATCTGAATAGGTGGTACAAGCGTGACACAGGGGGTTTCAAAGCAGCTGACATGGCAGCCATCAGTGGCATGGGGTCTCCTGCTTGTGAGGAAAAGTGCAGAAGGCCTCTAACCCAGTGGCGGGCGTCCCCTTCCACAGCGTCCAACATTGTAAGCCCTTGCTGGGCATGAGATAAGCGGAGGCATTATTAAGTGCAATTGCCATATGCATTTGCACCTCAGCAAGGGTATCAAGAACTTTATTGGCTATCTCCCAGGAAGGAACACTTGAGCTTCCTTCTGGGCTAGTGAGCAGGGGAGGAGCAGCAATCCGCGCAGCTTGGGCAGTCTGAAGAAGATTATCTGAGGTAGAGTGGATACTATTCCCAAAATTGGCAAGTGACCAAACAAACAACAAAAAGCAGGCTACTGATTGCAAATTCATTTGGTAAAGGGTAACCACTGCAGCGCCCACCTCAAAGAGCATGACGGAAGTGGCTCAAAACAATGGTTGGTTGATTATGTCATGGAAATGGCAGAAGAAGTTTATACTGACCTGCCAGTTAATGTGTGTAAGCGCCCAAAAAGCAATCCAGAATGCCAGAGGCATTGCTGACTGAATGACGTTGTATGGAGCTGGGCATTGGGAAATGAAGAATCATTAGTGTAGAACAACAGTGAATATGATCCTGAGAAAAAACCAAATTGAGCCCATCCCAGACTCTGGAGGTCTTGCTGCAGGGGACAGAGTCACAGAAATGGTTTCAATAAGTTCACCGGTATATGGGTTTGATTTGACTGGGCTGACAAGGAGGAAGATCCTTGCTTGAAGATGGTGGACGTAAGGCCACAAAATCCCAGTATACTTTTGTCAAAAGTTCATAACAGAAGGGCTGAATTGCCAGAAGTATCTGGCTCGCTGAATCCAATCTATGACAGTGGGGGCCAAAGGTGACCAAGAGGACTGGTAGAGCCCATCTGGTGTATGGACTGACAGGCCACCAGGGAAAAGCCATTGGGGATGTGGCCAGAAGGAAATCAACTAAATAAAAAATTGATTTGTTTTGAAGGTAAAATTTTATTGCAAAGGAAAAGGAAGAAAATCGACCAACAATTTTCTCAGTGCATTGCAACTTATTAAATAGTGGTCAATTGGTGTGGGGACAAGCTAGGATTGGGACCCTCAATATTGACCTAACCGGCAAATTATTATGGAATGGGGCAGATGAGTTCACTGGGAACTGACATTGAAGAATTTTGTGGCAGGCTGAGTTGCTGTTAGTTAAACCTTGAACGTCCAAACTGAGGCTCAGCTACGTTTTTGACAGTTGGCATGATGGCGTTTAGCTCAATGAGCAGTGGGAATCCCCCAAGGCCACCCCATGTAGGAGCAGTCCCATTTGGTTGGGAACGGGTTTGGGACACCCAACCTGCCCATGCCCGGTCAATGGGATGTTCATTCAGTCAGAAGCGTTGCATCAGCTGCAACGCCCAATTAGCCAGCAGGGAGACTTCAAACCCTTGTTGATGGTGCCTGATGCTGTTACCTGTCCGTCGAGGAGTTTCCTAAACAATTTTGGGAGGGGGGTGATTTTTTTGATTGTCATGTTAATTGAATCAAAATTATCAGTGATTTAAGCCAATAGATCAAACTTCATCCCTTTTCGACCATTTGAGATCTGAACATCAGGCTTGTTGCCACTCGATTTTGTTCCAATCAATTTCATTTCAGCAATCTAGGCACAGATTTCACTAATTCCCTGTAACATTTCTGCTGAGGTGAGTGTGGGTATTGGGGGAGGGATCTGAAGCGGAAGAGCTGTTACCCAGCGCTCGTCTACCATGTGAGCGAGATCGCCCTGAGTAACGAGGGGTACAGCCATCCTCTTTGGTACCTTCTTGCTCAGGAATGGGAAAATGGCTCAATTGATGCCCAGAGGATGTTCCCTGGGACTTACAGTATGGAATCACACCAGAAAATCCCCGTTTAACCTCTGCCATGATTTGCAGCACTCAGAAAGTTGAAAAAGAACTGTGCTTACAATATGAAAATGTTTATGCACCTGCAGAAGGCATGGAGGGGTATGTGGCCTCAATAGTAAGAGTGGCCAACTATCCCTCCCCCTTCTTTGATTCCCAAACCTAACTTAATGGTTTGCTCAAGCCAGAAGAAAATTTAGGTGAGGTGGGGGCGTTTTTTGCTTTGAATAATTCCCACTCTGGATACTTCCTCTTGACTGCTACCATTACATCCTCTCTTGGGAAGTTTAGCACAACTATTTTAGTGGATACCAGTGCTTTGGATAATTTTATTGACCAAGACCTTGTTGACTACCTTGAGTTGAGTTACTCACCAGGTAGTATGTTTAGAGGCGGGGCTTCTCAAGATATCCCTACGCTGAACGTCATAAGGGTTGATGAACTACCAGGTGGGCTCCTATCTTCTGTCTGACCATTTTCAAGCTATCAAGCACCTCTTGTTCAAATTATTTTGGGTTGAGTGGTGGAGAAGGTTTGACGTCAGGACTAATTTGAAAGAAAACACACTATCCTTGTCTTTGGTAAATGATCACCAGTTGATTGTTCCCTTGTCGGAGGATAACGCCCAGGGCCCATTATCTCATTGGCCCAGTGTTCCCACTCCTTATCTTACTCCTTTACTGAAGACCTCCTCCTCCGTGGGATTTTCCTTACCTTCCTGTTTGGAGGGTTTGGAATCCTCTTATGATGCAGCATCCACCAACGCACTCCCTGAGCACTCTGAGTTCAATTGTGACTTCAAGCTCACAATGGATTTGGTGCATATATCTTCCCCCATTTACCCATTGACTGTCCGGGAGGAAGAGGCGTTGGATGTGTGGGTGAAGGAACAGTTGGCCAAAGGTGCGATTTTTCAGTGTACCTCTCCTGTATGCTCCCCCCTTCTCTTTGTGGAGAATTCTGATGGTACTTTACAACCATTTGTTGACTATGGGAACCTTAACAATGTCAATGTACCAGACCTCCATCCCATCCCTTTGGATTCATAGATTGCGCGCTATGTGGAGAAGTCGAAGGTCTTCTCCAAGCTGGATTGCCTCAATGCGTTTATTCAGATCCGGATCAAGAAGGGCCAAAAGTGGCTAACCGCCTTCCGCACCAGAAAAGGAATATTCCAGTTTCAGGTCGTGCCCTTTTAGGCTTAAGAATGCCCCTATTATCTTTCACCGCCGCATTGATGCAGTGTTGGGGGACATGTTAGGGTATGCGTGGCTGCCTACATGGATGACTTCCTGGTGTTTTCCCCTAATCAGGAGTCCCATGCAGTACACCTTCAGCAAGTGATGGAGCGGTTAAAGGCAGCCAGCCTCACGCTGAAGATAAGCAAGTGTGAATTTTTAAAGTCCTAGGTCACTTTTCTGGGAAACGTCGTGTTTGACCAGGGACACATGATAACTCTTGACAAGGAGAAGGCTATTCGTCAGTGGCGTTTCCCTCCTCAGTCAAGGAATTAAGGAGCTTTTTGGGGACGTGCACATTCCTCAAGAAGTTCACCACCAATCTATCTGAGGTGGCGGCTCCCTTAACAAGGCTAGTGGTGCCAAGGTGCTTCAGTGGTCCCCCATTTTGGAGGATGCTTTCCAAGCAGTAAAGTGCGCCCTATTGTCCACATCTGTTCTTCACCATGTCAGCTTTTCAAAGGAATTCATTTTGTCTACTGATGCCTCCAACTTCGCCATAGCGGCCGCCTTGGTACAAGTAGGCGAAGATGGGATAGAGCATCCAGTGGGATATTTATTAGAAAATGTCTTTTCCAGAGTTGAATTACGCCGCTTACAACAAGGAGTTACTAGCAGTGGTGGAGGCGCTGACATAATGGCGTCACCACTTGCATGGCTCATACCAACCTTTCCGCGTATGTACAGACCACCTTGCCTTATTGTACTACGCTCTCCTCATGTCCTAACCCCACGGCAGACCCGTTGGCATGAGGCCCTTTCCCAATTTGCATTCACGTATGAGTTTACCAAGGGCAAGGATAATGGTTTGGGGGATGCTTTGAGCCACAACCCTGCTTTAGCCTCTGACCTCAAGAAGGTAGAAGTGCACAACACACAGGTTGTGATTCCTCCAAGTAAAATTCTGTCGCTACTTCCCTCTCCCCTGGCTAACGGACCAACGCGTGCACCTCTGGATAACAAGGAGGAATATGGTATTCTCAAAAGATCGTTCTCTCACAGCTGCTGTCAGGAGAATATACCATGGTACTTGCAAAGAGCGCTTCAAATCAAGAGGATCTATCCAGGGGCTATCATGTAAAGGATGAGATGGTGTGGTTCCAGGGACGCCTTTGGGTACCTTCTGGACCACTGCGCCTGGAAATCATATGGAACCATCATGATAAAATCACCATTGTCATCTGGGGAAAGCAAAGACCTTAGAGTTGATATGTCGCACCTACAATTGGAAGGGCTTGCCTGCTCAGGTGAGGGGAATTGTAAGGAGTGCCTGGTATGCAACCAGACGATACCCAATTGTCAACCTTTAGCAGGGTTGTTGGTACCAGTATAAAAGGCTGATGGGCCCTGGAATTCCTTCTCAGTTGATTTCATTGTGGAATTACCAGCCTCAGATGGTTATGATGCCATCATAGTGATGGTGGACTGGTTCACGAAGTTTGCCCACTTTATTCCTTGTAAAACCACTATAACTGCAGCGGAGATGGCTAGGCTTTTCTTCACTAATGTGTTTGCACTCCATGGGGTTCCCCAAGGAATTATCAGCAGCAAGGGCCCTCAGTTTACCTCTGTTTTTGGGAAGAGTTGTGAAAGACTCTTCAGATTCGCCCTTGCCATTCAACTGCCTATCAACCCCAATCAGATGGGCAGACTGAACGAGTGAACCAGTGCTTGGAACAGTTTCTGCGGTGTTACACCGCTGAAGATCATTCTTATTGGGTTTCTCACCTTCCCATGGCCCAGTTTAGCTACAGCAATACCTTGCACTCCTTGATCAGTTGTTCCCCGTTTTTCGCCAGCTATAACTTTAACCCCGCCTTTAACATGGAGCCCAGCTGTGGGTCTAAGGTAGAAGAGGTGGTGGACTTTGCCAAGACCATCAAGAAGGTCCACCAGAGTTTCCACAAGATTGTAGGCGGCAATGCAAGTGTACTAGGAGAACGCTGATGGAAAGCGCCAAGTGGGTCTGGTGTACAAGGAAGGTTATCTTGTGATGCTTGATGCTCGTAACATCCCTAACAAGCAGACATGCAAGAATCTAGGACCTAAAAGGATTGGCCCTTACCGCTTTGTTAAAAAGGTGAACCATGCCTCATACCAGCTGGATCTTTCCCCTTTATTTCAAATCTTCTTGGTGTTTCATGAGAGCAAACTCATGTTGTTCAAGGGCCCCCACCAGAGACTCCCAAGGCCTATCTCGTGGATGGGGCGCCAGAGTGGGAGGTGGAAGAGATAGTTGCCTCCCGCCACATTAAAAGAAGACTGTAGTACCTGGTATCTCAGAATGGCTTGATGCTGCAGAGAACAGTTGGGTTCCAGCACGTGACTGTGTGCATGCCCAAGATCTGATTGAAGTCTTCACCAAGTGTTTTCCCCAGGCTGCTGGATCACAACCCAAACTGACCGTTGCCGCCATGAAGTTGGCCCCTGCTCACAAGAACTTTTCCCTTGCGCAAGCTCCTGGAGGAGAGTTGAGCCCCATCAGGAGGAGAGGGTAATGTCATAGTCCCATGCATCATAGTAGGGACTGACCCAAAGACAAGGCTGGGCGCCATGGAGGCCCAGAAGTGGAAACTACAGGGCCTCCCAGACCTGAAGCATACCCTAGACCAACGCTGGGTATGGGCAAAATATGCCCAGGTTGGTACTAGTGGGGTGCCAGGTGCCCAGCCCCTTACGTTGGTTCAGGCATAAAAATGGACGGTCTACCAAATTAATGCAGATGGTTCTATTTGGTATGTCAAGGAACGGGGTTTTAAGAACTGTTCCATTTTCAAAATAACACGTTTGGGTTGAATCCAACTTCAATTGACCACTTGAGTGAAGTCACTTTCAGTCTATTCTACTTTATTGGACAGCAGCATGGCCCTATTGGTGGGTTGGTGCTTGGGCCCACTGCGGCATAACCCTAATTACCCCGTTCAAGTTTAAATATGTTTTCCCCAACCAACATTCCTTGTTGGTTGACACCCCCAATAAATCCTTTCCCCGTTTTAATGATTTATACATGTATTTTATAACAATCCTGTGCTTGAATCTCTTCAAGGAGTTCTTGCGCCCATGAACCATGCCATTGTGGACATAATCCAATTTTCCCCACGTGCACCATTGGTTCGCCCAGGTACCTTCCAACCTGGGCCGTTTACCCCTTCTCTCAAGGTGCAGCATCGTTTTTGGATGGTTCCTGATCGCGTTTCTTGGTTGTAGTTATTATTGTTCCAGCACCCTCTACTGGGCGCTAGTGACTTTAATATCGCTAGTTTCCATGTGTTGGCTCTGTGCACCAAGCACCACCACGCTGGAAACGGGAGAGTTATAGACACTCTCCTTACAATTCCTGTTCCATGTCCTCCTCGCTTCCAACTCCACAGAGCGCAGTTCCCAAGGCCCCATACCATGCCATCCTAGTTTGGTTCTTGCCAATAAAATGTCTGAAAAGCCTGTTTTCCCCCAGGCCAGGGTTATGCAACACTTTGTCATTTATAGGCCCTTTTTGTGCAGCTCCTCTTATTTCTTATTCCTTGTATTCCAAGGCTGGGATCTGCGTTTTTGATCAGAGCAGATCCTTTTTCTTTGGGACTACTCCCAGCTGATCTATTTTCAGCCCGTCCTGATTCTACCTATATACTCATTTCTTCCAGCGCATTAGGCTTACTCATGGCAGAACCAGTTTCAACCCAAGTCAGTCCTACTAAAAACACAAGGGAACATCCTAGATGCTTTTAGACAATGAAAAATAAAAATTGATAATTAATATCTTTTTAATATCTTATCCTTTCTGTTATTTTTCCTTTGTGATTCTATTTATCTTATACTATTTCTTCTATTTTTTCCTTTTGTTATTTTTTCTCTTCTTTTGCAATGAGACTTACCCTATAATTAGTTTCAGAGTACATCTTTTCGTTTCCCCTACTCTGGTTCAGCGGTTTAATTTTTGAACTTAACCAGCTGTTATGGTTCAGAGTTCAGATTTCAAGACTCAACCATCTCTCACGGTTCAGTGATCTCCTAATAAAACTTATCCAACCCCAGGACTTAACCTTTTTTTAGTAGTCTCAGTGGTCCTTTAGGAACATCAAAACATTATATTCTTTTAGATCCAATATTTAAGATATTTAGTATGGACCTGGTTCACTACATAACCATCTGCAATGTTCTTAATGATGTAGGCATCTTTGCCAACTTGCCAATCACTTTATGAAACCAACCACAAAGCATCCAGCTTATTTCTTCATCCCAAACCATGAGTGTCACAATAGGGTACCCTATCACCCATATGGCACTCTAGTATTGCTGGTCATTTCTTGTCATCTTTCATCTTTTTTATCCTTTTCTTAAAGGTGGTATTGAACTCCTGCAATTGCAATTTGATCATAATACTTGACAGTTGCTTCAGATATCGTTTGATACTTATATCTGATACTGGTTCTATGGCAGAATAAAAAATTGGTAGTAATGCTGCACTTCATCCATATAGTAGTTTTGAACAACATTTTTCCTTTCACCATATGATGAGTGATATTTTAGACAATGGTAACTGAACTTAGGTAAGTTTCCCAGGCGGAAATTTTCCCTGAGACCAATTTTCAGCGTCACAGCTAGCGTTCCATTTACTCTTTCTACTACTCCTCTTTGTTTCTGGCTGATATAGAACGGGTACCACTCCTTGGATTCCCATTAGTTCGTTCAGTCTCAGGATCACATAGGAGGTTAAATTGGTTCCATTGTCACTCAATAAAACTTGTGGGCATTCATGCTGGTACACTACTTAGTCCAGTATAATTTTCGCCGTGCTTTTAGCATCCACTATGCTCAAGACTTTGGTTTCTACCCATCTAATTAGATGGTCTATTGCCACTATAATGTATTTCGCTCCTCCTATACTGATACTCAGGGGTCCTATCATATCTATTGACGCCGTCATGCACACCCAAGGCATACTAGCTAGTATCCTGTTATACTCCTATGAGGCTGGGAGTTGGCATTCCAAACAACAAGCCAGGTAGTTAAAAAATCATAGTTGATTAATTTAATTAATACTGGCGAATATGGTCCATGTTTTCCTTAAAATACCATGGCTAATGAATTTATTTGTGGCTAATATAATTTCCGCTTGCTTTTACAGCTTTGAAAATAAAAACCGTTTTCTGTCAATCATTTTTTATAATTGTCCATTTTTCATCTCGTTTTCCATCACTTTCTTTATCTCAACTTTAATTTCTTAGGACTCATTTCCAATATTGCTTTAATTATCCTCTAGAATAACTTATCCAATTGATGATAGGAAACTTGAACATCAGGCAATCTTGATAATCCTTCAGAACTATGATGTGCTGCTCTGGACCAGTGCATTATCATAAGATCTTAGGCTTGTAGTTTTAAAGCCCATTGGCCTATCGTCCTTCTGGTTCCTTCAGGTTATGGAGTCAGCATAAAAATGAGTGATCGTTCACCACTTAAAGTGTTCCATAGATATACACGCTGAATTGCTTGAATGCATAGATCACCACAAGGCATTAGCGCTCCATCACTATATAGTTTTTTTCCACTGGCGTTATTGTTCTGCTCACATAGGCCACCAAATGTTCTTACCTGTCATCATCCACTTGACTAAAAATGGCACCAATTGACATCATCAAAGCATCATTTTAATGATTATTTTTCAATCAAAATTTGAGTGATTTAAGAACGGAATGGTCATCAATTTATTGTAACTCAATGAATGACTCTTGATCCTTATTGTTCTACAAAAATCTTTTTTAAATCCTCCAATAAGTGGAATAATGGCTCCACAAATCTAGTGAAATCCTTTTACAATCTGCATTAGTAGATGACCATCCCAAAAAATACTTGGGCATCCTGATTGGTCTTTAAGATCGCCATCTATTTAATTGATATAATCATTTGTGACTGGGGTTGCAGCCCGTTGGAGTTTGTAACAAACTTCAAGTACTCAAGCTCTTTCTTTTAGAAATGACATTTCCTCGGCTTTATCTTCAAGATTGCCATCGCCAGGCACTTTAACACTTATAAATGCTTAAAATGGTCAGTGAATGTCCTTCTGGATACATTGATATCATCCAAATATATTAAAACTCGGATAGCTTCAAATCACTGAGGATAGAGTCCAATGCTTTCTGGAATGTCGTTAGCACATATAACAATCCCTAGGGCATCTAGGTCATCTGGTACAGTCCCTGTGCGGTATAATTTCACTTTTCTTGATACTCCTTTAGCAATATGATCTGCCAATATCCAAAAATCAATGTTAAAATCTGAGGTCTAATTGAAACTACTCAGCAGAGATTAAAGGCACAGGTTCATTTATTATATGCACTATCCACGTTGATTGATATTAATATAGATATATAATTGGTTATATCATAGAAAATATTATACATAGCTGAATATAGATAAAACAGGTCAATATGTGGTCCAACGCTAAGCTTGTAACGCTCCACTTGATGCTGATTATACTGAATATTAGGGACTTCTTCCCTCTTCTAGAAAAACTTAATCTAACTCTAGATTCAGAGGTTCTCAGCCTTGGTTCCCATCATGCTGATTCAGTGGGGGTCTGATTCTCTTCTATTTTTCTATTTATTGTGGGGAAGGCCGACCAGGGGACGGACGCTTCTGAAAGTGAGCATGAAAGAAAATGATACTCAGTAACAGGGAAGGCACCCCAGAGAAGCGATGCTATCTCCTGTTGCCAGCGGGAACGCCACTATGGGGAGGAGGGGGAACGTGTAAAGGGGCCTTAACCACAATTGAACATGTGTGGAGGAAGGGGTCTGAGTTGATGAACCAAACTGGGAACCAGGAGGAGACCAGCTGATGGCGATGTGGTGGGAGGTATCCAAACATCCACGCTTGAAAGTGGTCCACCAAATGGGACCAGAAGCTGTGGAAAGCTTCTGGGAGGGTGGGGGTGGAGCCTGCGATGGCATCCAAGACAATCGTGTGTATAGTCCACATGGCAATTGCGACCACCAGAGCATGGAGGGATGGTGGAAGAGGGGATACCTTGGATATAGCAAACATATCTCTTGACAGACTGAAGGGATGTGCCTGATCCTGGACAAGCAGACGTTGAACTTCGCGCCATATCGCTTCAGAGGTAGGGAACTTCTCCAGGCGGTGGAACAGCGTTCCATACTGGCCACACACAACGCAGGATGAGTGTAAAGCGTTAGAGCACTCAGCCGTATGGTACACCCACCTCAGGCATCGCCACACATGGGAATGGATCTGAGGCAGCAACAGGGGGTGGTGTGCTTATTTCCAAATAGTCTTCTGGGTCTCAAGGGAATAAGAGATGTCCATCTTGTTCAGGTAGTCCACCCTGGATAGGACATGGGACTGTGTGGAGATCAAGCCATCTTGAATGGGTAGCCCATGTACCTCCTGTGTGAACTGAGGAGAGGGGCGGCCTCTCTGGGCTGTGTGTCCACAAATACGGGTTCTCCACTCAGCACTCCGCATGGAGAGGAGGATTCATTTGAAGTGGGGTTTAGTACCATGAGGACCTGTGGCCGATGGGTGGGAAGCCAGATATTTCATCAAGGAGTGAGGGCTCAATGGATTGGTATGGCCCAGGGCGCGGGAGAAGTTGGATCAGGCCGCACAGGACCAGTGTTGGGAGGGGAGCGTAGGGGCGGTGATGGCCACAATCCAGGTGCCCAGGATCTTAGCATGGGCTTTAAAGTCGAGCAGGACCATGCCACCATGACAACGAGGGCCAAACATGACCTCAAGCTGCACTGACGGTGGGCTGCCTGACCAGAGCCACCCTTGTAGAAGGGCATACATAGATTTGAAAAAACCCGGGGAGAAGGCGATGGCGTGGGCTCCAAACCAGACTTTGTAGAGGAGCATAGAGTTGGCTAAAACAACCCTGCCAGTAAGGGAAGTAGGGTGGGCTCTGAGGGAGGTGATGCGCTTCGTCACATTGTCTAGAATATGACTTTCCATTACTGATGAGGCATACCCGCCTGCTTCCACACACACGCCCAGATGGCGGACAGGCCCTATGGTAGGGCGTGGCACGAAGGGAAGCATAAGTGGGGCGGTGTGGGGTGAGCAGGGAAGGCGATCATGTGTGCTAGTAGATGGGTCGGGCTGGGCACTGGTCGCTGGGGCCCAGCAGGTTTGATACCAACCAAGGAGGATGATTTCAGTTTTGGAGGCGTTCAGTGCAGCATTACTTACCTGGGAATACTCCTGGATGAGAGCTTTAAGCGCGCGTGCATCTTGATTATTAGACACCCCAACCACACAATCATCTGCAAACGCCATCATCTTGACTGGGGCTTGGCCTGGTGCATGAACCCCAGTGAGGCAGGCATTCACGTTTCAAAGTAGTGGGTCAAGACTGAAGTTATATAAGAATGGGCTAAGGGGTCCCCTTGGCGTAGGCCCCTTTGAGGGCGGATTACTTCCGTGAGGAAGCCAGGGCCACGCACTGCCATTGTTGCAGATTCTGTAAGCATCATCACCCAGCTGATGAAGCGAGGGGGTAAGCGGAATTGGTGGAGGCAGGCCCTGAGGTATTCCCAGTTTACTCTATTATAGGCCTTCTTTTTTTTTAGTACTAGATGGTCCCAACCCAAGGGGGGGGATTCATCGATGTTTATTATAGGCCTTCTGTTGGTCCAAGAATACTAGTTCCCCAGAGGCTGTGGACTGGCATGCATTAGCCACAGAGTGCACATTGTCCCAAATTGACCTTCTGGGTATGAAACCGAATTGTTCTGGGGAGATGGTGGCAGAGGCTACAATCCCTAGACGGTTAGCCATGATTTTAGTTAAAATTTTTATTTCCGTGTTAGTTAAAGAAATGGGGTGCCAGTTGGCTAGGTCTAGCTTATCCCCTTTCTTTAAGAGTGTGATGGTGAAGGCCTTTTGCCCTCCTGGTAGAAGGCGCGTATCCAGAAGGCTCTGGTTAAGGGAGGCATGCAGCAGTGGGGATAGATATATGAAGTACTTCTTTTAGAACTCATACGGAATGCCATCAGGGCCTGGGCATTTCTGATTTGGTGCACGGCGGATGGCGGACCAGAGTTCATCCAGAGTAATCAAATTCATTAACTCCAGGTATCATGAAACGGTGTGGATGTGAGTGCTATCGAGAAAGTTCTCCATTTTGGCTGGCTGAATTGGATCAGATCAGTACAACTCAGATTAATACTTTTGTATTTTGATCGCCACTTCAGCCAGCGTATCCGTGACAGAATTGTCCAACCTCTGCACCTGTGTGCAGGCCACGCTCTGGCGCGGTGCAAAGAATTTTTTAAAAAATAAGTGGAGCACATGCCACCCTCTGTAATGTGTTTGGCCCTGTACTGAACACAAATCTGATGTTTGTGTTGCCTTTCAAGCGCATTGAGGTGGGCAGCTGCTTCTGCCCACTTCCAGCCCCAAGCAGGGCTGTAGCCCGTGGCTGAGATGTTGGACTCCAGGTGTGCCAACTCTGCCAGAGTGCGCGAGATGATGGCCAATGTAGCTTGTGAGCGTCGGGAGGAGAGGTGGCAAGTGTGGCAGATGGTATCCGCTTTGAAGGCTGACCATGTGGAAATTGGGTCCTGCACAAAATGGTGTAATAAACTCTTTTGCCAAAGTCGCTGATTCCACCCATGTGGAAAATCCTGGCGACGCAAGTTCAGGTGGGCTGATTTTGCACCAATGCGGAGCCCTAGCCACTGTGATGGGCAAACGGTAGGTTATTGAGGCCAGCTGGTGATTGGAGAAATCAATTTTTGATGTGTGGAAGTGGGAAATATGAGATCAAAATTTCACCGGCATGAGGATAAGGTTGATGTGGGACATGGTCCTTAATTAGCCATTGTGGATGTGGGGGCATGTCATGTTCTTAAGCAGCGGAGCTTGCTGTGGCAGTGCGTCTAACAACTCAAGGGTGGCTTTTAGAATGTGAAGTTCTATGTGACCCTGAGGGCATGGGATGAGGAAGGCCAACAGTCCGTGGATGTGTTTAACCAACAGTTCATGTTGCCAACTATGAAAGGGTCAGGGGGTAATGGAAGGGATTTGACCAACAAGAAAAATTCCCAACACTCTCATGCACAGGTCAGGGCATAAATGTTGACAATAGCATGTGCCATGTCAGCCCACAAAAATGTGACAACAAGGACTCAGCCATCGAGGAAGGATTCAGATGATAAAAATTTAAAAAAATTGTTTTTCTGAACAAGCACCCACAGTGCTCAGACCAGAAGGAAAGGGAAGGGAGGAGCATGGTTTTCCAAGTGTCCTTGGAACCTTCCTGGACAGTGGGACTCCTGGATGGCCAGGATGTCCATGGGTAAATTTTTTTGTAAAAAACTCAGTTTCCTAGCCTGGGATGGCGAGGCCTTGAGTCTGGCAATGTTCAATGTCCCTAAAGTGAAGGCCTCCCCCATCGCACCTTAGGTGCGAGGGGGTGGGCACCTGGGCCCACCAGCCTCCTCTGGATCCCCACGGGCCTTCATGGTAGTGTGGATGTTTGCAGAAATGCTATTGGAAGATTTGTTGATTTTAGCAGACAGGTTCGCGTTGGCTTTTGCCTTTGCTTTTGGTTTCCCTGCTGTTGAACAAATTTTTTGCAGTGCGGACAAGTTTGGTGCACCAACGTTTGGGTCAAAATTTTTTTTAGGTAAGTTGGAGACCAAATCTGTTCAATCGGGGCTTGGTTGCAAAGGTCAGGTGAGATTGAGTCGCCCATCAGATCCTCAGATTGGGTAGCCCAATCAGCTTGGGAATCCCAATCTGATTGGTTGAGGGATTCCTGAGTTGCTTCCTCCACAAAGGTTTCAATGTCCTCCTGGCGTTGGGAGTGTGGGATAGTGGAGGCGGACTTGGCCGCTTCCTTGGCCGTGGCCCTGCGGGCCTGTTTGGCCTTCTTTCGCTCTTGAGGGGAGACAGGCTTTACTAGTAAGTAGCAACCTTGTGCTCCCCACTGGAAGACCTCTTTGGTACTGGTGGTTGGTTCATAGTGAGCCTCCCCATTGGTCATGGCTGCCAAGGGGTGCTCTTGGAATGTGATGCCCTCCTTGCTGGGGCATGCATGTGCCTTATGGCTGAACGCATCACAGTGGGTGCAGATGGAGGGTGCGCTGTCTACGGTTACCTGGAAAGGGTGGGTGGTATGCCCTTTGATATTAATAAAAGTGGAGTGCAGGATCTGGGTTAGGTCCTTTGCAATCTCCTCAGTTGGGGTCAGAACTGCAATAGCTTTGCCGGTGCACAGGTGTGGCATCAGCGTAAAGCGTTGCATCTCAAAGGATTGTATTTCGCTGTATATATGGTGAGACCAGCTTTCAGGTGCTGCTCCAGAATGGCACGTTTGACTATAGTGGGCAAACAGTCGAACATGAGGAAAATTTGGTTGGATCTTGTCCATCTGGTGCGCTTGGTTTTGGTGACCTGCTGCCCTTCAGGGAGGTCAATCACAACGCGCACTGCAGCAGCTTCATCTGCTGCCTTCTTGTTTTTGAAACTGAGATCCAGCCAACTGCATGACATGGAGTGAGGTGCGACGTACACCGCAGCCAGGAAATGAGTGTGCACATCCCCACAAAAGTTTTCCCACAACACTGTTTGTTGAATATCCAGGAACAACTGGACTCCATATTCCAACGACGAGAGTGGTTGAGAGTGCGGCATGTTGATGTACTGGTTACATCGCGCCTGCCAAATGAGGATTTCTGGGGAAATAGTAACCGCTGGTTTTTTATTTTCATCCAATCCGCCAGTTTCTCTGGGGCGTTTGCAAACATTGGAAGTCGCGGGCCTACCACCTGTGCCTTTTACCTTACTTGCCCAACTGCTCCCTGACATGGGCGCAAACTAATCTCCTCTGTGAGATTATCAAACTAAATTCAGACTTGAATTGAATAAGTTGCAAAAGTGATTGCAACGAGAGAGAAAAGTGGTCTGCATCGTCATTTATTACCTTAGAGGTCTCTTCCATTGATGAACTTTCCATCAGTCTAAGGATTCCTGCATCGGACATCCCAGAAACATAAAATGAAAAGAGTATGAGAACGTGTGCTTAATGTTTTCTCTCAATCATAGCAAACCATCCACATTTGGCTAGCAAACTGTTTAGGTAATGAGAATACTTACCCATTATGGCAGGTCACAAACCAAATGACCAATTTGCTAATTGCAAGTGGCATCACTCAGCTAACAACTACTAGATAAATTAATTAGTCAGTGATGAAACCTGACTGATGCTAATTGGCACAATTATTAGGCAATCAATTATTAACCATTAGATGAATCATTTCCATCAAATACTCTGCCTGACGTGATTTTAGGCATTTACGCATATTGACCCCAGTGGATATGAACCTGGAAAATTACCCCAAAACCTGCTGGCATTATTAACCAATACAAAATCATCAGTTATTAAATCATATGCTAGTGGGACTTATCCCTATCAGACCAGCAAATTCTTTAACCTATGAATCTGGAATTATGGTCAAAATCCCAACATATCCCCTTCTTGCTTAGATTTTAAGTAAATAATATTGGGTTAGGAGAATGCCGCCTGTGAAAATTTACTTTTGGATTGATTATTGGTCGTCAACCCAGTAACCTTTTTACTGAACAGGTTTGATTTCCTTGTGCACTTCGCGTTGTATAGAATGTATTATCCAATAATAGTATGGAGACTATTATCCATAGTTGCTTTTGAACTATTATTAGGCCCAATGCTTTGGCCAGTAAATTCTGATTAAATACTCTGTAAGTCATACTCATAGAGATTTGTTCCCTAAATTCCTGTCCACCCAATCTTCTTCCAGATACCCCAGTGACAGTCTCTTTCATCCCAACACACAGTTAGCAGCTATCTCTGATTGTGGTTCCCTTCATCTTTAAATCCCCGCTCAGATCTCTACTCTTCTCTCTGAGAGTCTTCAGTTTATTGCCTTCTGATATAATACCCTTGAGATGGAACTTCACACTGGATGCTGATAGTCTAACTATACACTGAATTTACAATATTACTCTGGTAATAATAATTTTGGTAATGATAATGTTGGTAATGATAATTTTGGTAATGATAATGTTTTATTATAGTGAAGCCTAAGGAATTATATAGTAGGGGATTCAGCCATTTAACCCTCGGTTGACATCTCTTTGATGAAATGGCAGCCGTTGCCATTGAATCACCTTTCCTTGTCTTGAGAGCAATGGTCTTCCCCATCCTGGCTAGGATTCCGTCATTAGACATCCTCAAGACCTCAAATGGAAAGAGTCAGAAAACGTGTCCCTAACGTTTTCCTCACAATTCAAGCGAACCAACCATAATTGGCTAGCGACCTGCTTAGTTAATGGGACTTATTACCCATTATG
This sequence comes from Massospora cicadina, assembly GCA_022478985.1. Lineage (NCBI taxonomy): Eukaryota > Fungi > Entomophthoromycota > Entomophthoromycetes > Entomophthorales > Entomophthoraceae > Massospora > Massospora cicadina. The sequence continues at coordinate 31,626 of JAKSZP010003206.1, forward strand.
GCGGGTCACTTCACCAACCAATTGATTCACTAGTTGCAGGCAGCATCACTCGCCTCACAACTCACTATTCATTTTCAAACAGTCAGTGATAAAACCTGACTGATCCCAATCAGTACACCTGATAGTTAATCACTATCAGATGCCCCTAATTTGTCAGACACTCCACCCGATGAGATCTTAGGTATTCATCCAGATTGATCCTCGACGGATATGACCAGGTGAATATCCCAAAATCCCCTGAACATAGTTCCTCTGAAACTCAGGCCAACTGATTTCCGATTCACTTCGCCTAAGGGAATTTTCCCTAGCGACACCTGGTAATCTAGCAGGCTGGGAATATGGGCAAAAATCCCAACACATCCCCTTCTTGCCTAGATTTCCAGTGAGAAAGGACCAGGCATGAGAACACCGCTTTGGACACCTGGTTATATACTTCATTGTTTCAAGTGGAGTACACTTGTCAATATTCAACACTGCTTGGGATGACCTCCAGCATACGGTGTTCTTCCTCTTCCTCCTTGCTACCAACTTCTCAGAGCGCGGTCCCCACGACCTTCTGTCGTGCTGGGCTGATTGATTTCCCATGACAACAGTAGTCCCAGGATCCGGTTTTCCCCCCATCAGGGTATATGACCCTCTGTCATATTCAGGATTCTTGTTCCAGCATTTTTGAATTCCTGATTCTCTCCTCATCCTAGACAGGAGACTCTTGCTATCAATGTTTGTTTTACAGCTTAATTAAGAATACTCATTTCTATTCACCCTCGTTATTTTGCTCATAACCTCTTGGCTATAAGTCATTCTTAATTCTTCCCTTAGGAAAGCTTATCTCATTAATTTTGAGATTAATTTCCCTGAAATTGGAACCTAATGGATTATAGAGTGCATAATGTCAACTTCTATATAAGTCCAACAGCCCCCTCTCATCCAGCTCATATGTCAAATTCAGAATCTCACTACCAGCAGATCCTCAACAGTCTGTCTGATCCAGACCTCTGTCTCTTCCAGCAGATGAGTCAGGATGCTCTTTGGAAACTCTTCTATGGTGCTTCCAGGACTCATATGCCTAGTCTGGTGCAAGTGGCTAGTCATTACATCAAATTACTGGAAACAGTAACCAATCCCTCCAAAATCAGGCTGGCCATCGTTTTGAACAACTCTTGGCCAACTCTTCCCTTGCAGTCTATTCCAGATTTGGACTTCAAAATTCTCCTTAATTCAGCTCCTTTTGCTGATGCTCCAAACATCATCATCAATGCTCCAGAGATCATGCCAGTCGCTCTAAATCATTCGTTCTTGGCTGGGTCAGACTTGCTCCCTGAATTCCTCTTCTGACTAGGTCAATTCTACAAACCTGCTGTACTGGTTTCTGTGCTCTCAATCAGGAACAGCATACACTTTGAGATCCCCTATGCTGAACTTCGAGCCCAAGTCACTGAGGCTTTAACATTAGCGCTGAATCCCTCTGATCTGGATAAACCTCCGGATTAGGATACTGCTGCTTATGCTCTTCACTTTGCTGGCCAAGTTCTTCAAAGTTGGTCGACGAAGCTTCCAGCCTCGCCTGGCTTCCACCAGCCATTCAGCTTTAGCCTCTGTGAAGCCCATAGTCGCTGTTTGCAGGATGCAATCTGCTCTCTGCACAACTACCTCTTCTCTGGAGCTTCCCATCGCTATCTTCCACTGATGGCGTTAATTGGGGGCATGATTTTGCAACCCCCATCAATTGTTACTTCTTCACTGCTGGACCACATGTCTGGTGTCCTCAATGAAGCCTGTCGGTAGGCGCTCAAGACAAATCTTCTGGCACTAGTAATGTATCACGATTACTTGGGGTTATTCACCAATTGCATCTTCCTTTATTGCTGTTTTCCTCCCTCTCTGTGGTTTCACAATTGGCATATTCCAACATTTCATTTCCCTTCCCCTAGTCATGTTTTCTCAGGGCTTGGCATCCACTCAACGAACGTAGTTTCATGTAGGTCTTGCCCTTGCAAGCATCTGGTTGCATATTGATTTCAATGGACTGTTTCTTCCTACCGCAATCCATCCTCCCTCCCCCAAGAGGTGACATAGGCGAAATCATCCCCATACTGAGGACGATTAATAAAAATAAATTACAAAAACATATTAGCTTTTTTATCTATGCATTTTAAAAATCTTTTTTCCCAATATTTTTATCAATTTTTTACCTTTATTCTCCTTTTTTCCTATGGTATTTGACCTTGTTTCAGTTCAGAGGTCCATCTTTTCCCCCAAACTGGGTCCTGGGTACTTAAACCTGCCGGTTTTCCATGGTTCAGAGGTCCTTTAGTCGGAATTAACCATCTAGATTGGTTCAGAGGTCCTTTTTTTGGACTTGACCTAATCATCAGGACAAGACCAACTTAATGATTCATCATTCCTTTGGGAACTTTTTTATTTTTTTCCTCGATCCAACACTTTAGATACTTAGTGTGGACTCAAAATACAACTCTTCCGTCTAAGAGATTTTTGGTGGAGTAAGCATTGGTCACCATCTTGGAAATTACTTTGAATGGACCTGACCACAACACATCTAATTTGTTTCTTTGTCCAAAACCATGCGTATTGCATTAGGTGTCTTCTTCTCCTATTAGATATTCTTCTAATGCCAGTCAGTTTTTATCATCCGTTGATTCTGCTCATATCCTTTTCTTCAAGGTGGTATCAAAAGCTTGCAATTGCATATCAATCAGGATACTCGTCAGTCAGTTCAAGTATTGCTTGGTGCTCATCCCTGACGTATGTTCCACAACCAAATATAATATTGGCGGCAACGCGGCCTTCCTCCCATATAGTAATTCAAACAGCATCTTTCCCGTCACCATATGATGACTAATGTTGTAGGCGAATGTCGCTAAACTCAGAACATTCCCCACGCTAAAGTCCTCCCTGTGACTAGCTTCCTCAGTGTCGCAGCCAGCGTCCCATTGACTTTTTCTACCAGTCCATTTGTCTCCAGCTAGTTTGGTACTGACATGACTCCTAGATCCTCATTATTTCGTTTAGCCTCAGGATCACATGAGATGTGAAGTTGGTCCCATTGTTGCTCGATAGGACTTGTGTACATCCATGCCATTATACTACTTGATCCAAAATAAATCTCGCAGTACTGGTAGCATCAATTCTGGTTAGGGCTTTCATTTTGACCCATCTTGTCAGATAGTTGATGGCAACTATGATGTACTTGACTCCCCCTATGCTCATCGCCAGTGGTCCCATCACGTCAATGGACACTGTGTGCCATGCAAATCCAGGTCTGACCAGTCAGTATCCAGTTGTGTTATTGTGTGGTTTATGCAGCTGGCACTCCACACAACAAGCCAGATGATCCACGAAATCATAGTTGATTGATTCCCAGAAATAATACTGGCGAATATAGTCAGTTGTTTTTCTCAGGCCTCCATGCCTGAAAACCTTGTGAGCTGCTTGTACTATTGCTGCTCTTTCTGTCAGTTTTGGGAATGATAGCTGCTTCCCATTGATCATCTTGAATACTTGTCCATCCATAGTCTCGGTCTTTTCCATCACTTTTTGAAGTGCACCTTGCATTTCTTGAGGCTCTTCCTTGATTCTTCCTTCAAACATTCTCTGGAATAGCTCATCCACCTGCAGGTATACCAACTGGACCATTGGTAACTGCGATAAGCCATCTACGTTCTGATGAGAAGTCCCCACTTGGTGGACTATCGCATAATCATAAGCCTGAAGCTTAAGTGCCCATTGGGCAAGTCGTCCTTCCAGTTCTCATAGATTGTGCAGCCAACGCAGCAAAGAGTGGTCCATCACCACCTTAAAGTGCGTTCCATGGACGTACACCTGAAACTGCTTGCATGTGTATATGACTTCAAGGCATTCCCGCTTAGTCACAGTGTAGTTCCTCTCAGCGGCTAATAGTGTTCAGCTCACATACACCACCGGATGCTTGTCCCCAAGTTTGTCTACTTGGTTCAGTATGGAGCCAATCGCCATCAACAAAGCATCAGTTTGAATGATAAGCTCCCAATCAAAATTTGCATATTTCAGAATCGGTGAATCTACCAAATACTGGTGTAACTCATTGAAGGAGTCCTGGGCCTCTTCATTACATACAAATCCCTTTTTGGTTCCTTTATTCAATGAAATAAAGGCTCGGCTATTTTGGGTGAAGTCCCAAATTGAATCTTCTATAGTATCCAACCATCCTAAGGAATACTTGGATGTCTCAGACACTCTTCAGCACAGCCATGCGCTCTATAGCTGCTATCTTATGGGTTTTGTGGCTGCAATTCACATGCGTTGATCAAAAATCCCAGGTATTCCAAATCTTTCTTGAAGAAGTGGCACTTTCTTGGCTTGATCTTTAGGTTAGCTGCGGACAGTCTCTAATAAACTTCTTCCAAGTGATGGAGGTGATCATTAAACGTTCTACTGAATACATTAATATCATCCAGATATACCAGAAAGCATGACAACTTCAGGTTGCTTAATATCGCGTCTTTGGTCCTCTGGAATGTTGCAAGCACATTGCAGAGACCCTGGGGCATCCTTGTCGGCTGATATAACCCCTACGCGGTAATAATTGCACATTTTTCCTGGTATTCTTCTGGCAAGTCGATCTGCCAGTATCCTGAGATTAGATCCATCGCAGAGAAATAGTTTTGCTTCTCCTAATCAATCCAGCGTGTCGTCAATCCTCAGTAGGGGATACAAATCCTTCTTCATAATTTTGTTCAGCCTCCAATAGTCAATCATCACCCAGTTCAATCCATCCTTCTTCTTCACAATCAGAATAAGACTTGCCCAGGGATTTGACGACGGAATCAGAAGCCCATGCTTCACTAGTTTACTGATCTCATCCTCCACTACCACTTTGGCGGCTTTCAATCTTCAGATTAGTCTCATCCTTATTAATAAATTTTTCCCTATGTTGACCTTGTGAATTACATCTTGTGCGCATCCCAAATTGTGGTCGTCCTGAGTGAACACTTCCCAATATTTCTCAAATAATTCAAGCACCTCCTCCTTTTTCCCTCCGGCAGATCAGCGAGCTGCTCTCTTTCAACCAATAGGTTGATGCTTTTGGCCACCCTGGCTGGCAATCCCATTTCATCGAGAGACCCAAAATTGTGGAATTGTCTCAATTCTGCCATCAGGATTTCTGGTCTCTTCTTAGTCTGAAGCTCATATATCATAAAATTGATATTTTATATGTTTTATATATTTTTTTGTATTTTTTTGCAATGGGACTTGCAACCTACAAAAAGGCTCAGAGGTCCTTCTTTTCCCCTTCATCCAAACTGTGTCCTGGGTACTTAAACCTACCAGTTATCATGGTTCAAAATCTTATCCTCTTAAGATTTAACCAACAATTTGGTTCAGTGGTCCCCTTCTGGGACTTGACCAAATCTCTGGACATAACCATTTAATGGTTCAGAGGTCCGCTGAGAACATTGCAACTTTTTTTTCTTAGGCTCAATACTACCAATTAGTATTGACCTTTCTCCCTATATAACCAGCAGCGCTGTCTCCTCACGTATAAGCCATATTTGCTGACTTTGGGCAGTTCTCCTGAATTAGGCCTTTAATCCCAACTGGAAATTCGTCCAACAGGCCCTAATTTCATCTCTTATTCAGCAACTGATGATTTTGGATCTTTGTATCTCATCAGCCAACAGTTTTGTCCAATTGCCATCTCGTTTTTCTCCTGAAAACGATGTTCAGCCTTCATGGCTATCCTTAATTACACAGGTCGTTTTGGCCTTATTAGCTTCATCCAATTTCTCCTGAATTGATGGACTCATCTCCAGCAACTTCTGGCTAGTGATTGAGTGTTATTAAGTCAAACAATCTTCTATTTTGACTTCATCCCTTCATTGGTATGGCAATCCAATTCTCCGGATTGATTGCTTTAATTCGTCCAATGCCTCATTTAAACACTCTCTCCCCAGGACTATTTGAAGCAGCTTCAATTTCAACCTGAGTTGATCCTGCTGTTTCTTAGGACTATTTACAGCGGGCTTAATTCCAACCCAAGTTGGCCCTGCTGATACTCTTCATCTCAAATAGATATCTGGTGGAAAAGGTTTTCTTGCAGCACTAGATAGTTCCATATCTAGGATGCAAGTCCTTTTCCCTGAACTTGAGTATCTTCATTTGGCTTCACTCGGAGCTCCACTGCTGAGCTGAGTGAACACCACTGAACGTGATCCTCTTCACATTCTATCTTTGTTACTTCCTTTTTTTTAGTATTAGATGGTCCCAACCCTCTTTGTTACTTCCTTCAGTAACTTATTTTATAAATTGGAAACATCTTTTAATATATGACATTATAAATAGATTCTTCACTCAACTACCCCTGTAGTGAGCACCAACTTGAAAAAATTTACTTATGGATTGACTATCAGTCATCAACCCAGTAACCTTTTTACTGAACAGGTTTGATTTCCTTGTGCACTTCGCGTTATATAGAATGTATTATCCAATAATAGTATGGAGACTATTATCCATAGTTGAGTTTGAACTATTATTAGGCCCAAAGCTTCGGCCAGTACTTCCAATTAAATACTCTGTAAGTCATACTCGTAGGAATTTGTTCCATATATTCCTGTCCACCCAATATTCTTCCAGATACCCCAGTGACAGTCTCTTTCATCCCAACACACAGTTAGCAGCTATCTCTGATTATGGTTCCCTTCATCTCTAGATCCCCACTCAGATCTCTACTCTTCTCTCTGAGAGTCTTCCAATTATTGCCTTCTGCAATAATATCCTTAAGATGGATTATCACAATGAAAGTTGATGGTCTAACCATACACCAAATTGACATACAACTAATATTACTAATTATACTGTTGATAATAATACTTTTTTTATTATAATGACTTCTAGGGAATTATATAGTAGGGGATTCAGCTGTCTAACCCTTGTTGACACCTCTTTGAGGAAATGGCAGCCGTTGCCATTGAATCACCTTTCCTTGTCTTGACAGCAATGGTCTTCCCCATCCTGGCTAGGATTCCGTCATTGGACATCCTCAAGACCACAAGTGGAAAGAGTCAGAAAACGTGTCCCTATCGTTTACCTCTCGATATAAGTGAACAAACCATAATTGGCTAGCGACCTGCTTAGGTAATGGGACTTATTACTCATTATGGCAGGTCACTTCACCAACTGATCGACTCACTAGTTGCAGGCAGCATCACTCGCCTCACAACTCACTATTCATTCCCAAACAGTCAGTGATAAAACCTGACTGATCCCAATCAGTACACCTAATAGTTAATCACTATCAGATGCCCCTATTTCGCCAGCCACTCCGCCCAATGAGATCTTAGGTATTCATCCAAATTGATCCCAAATGGATATGAACAGGTGAATACCCCAAAATCCCCTGAAAGTAGTTCCTCTGAAACTTGGGCCAACTAATTTCCAATTCACTTCGCCTTAGGGAAATTTCCCCTAGCGACACCAGGTAATCTAGCAGGCTGGTAATATGGGCAAAAATCCCAACACCGTCTCAGGCCAGGTGAAATATGACAAATCTTACAGAGAAACACATCCCTTTCCACACTCAATGCTGCTCATGCCTTTTTTTGGCCTGTGATTCCTTTTCCTTTCTTCCACGCTGCCACCTTCATAGAGCACAGTCCTCATGACCCACTGCAGTTCCAGCTTATCCAGTTTAGTGCTGATGCTAGTTCTGGAAAGCCAGTTCCCCCTATTTAGGGTTATATGTCTCTTTTGTTATGCAAAGGAACTTTGTTTGGCGTCCTCGCTTCCTTGATTTCTACACTCCTCCAGGCTGGGATCTCCATTTTGAGCAGAGTGGATCCATAGTAGGGACAACTCTTAATTAACTCAGTTTTAACACTTTCTAGTTATACTAGCACTTTGCATATTTCTCAGGTCTAATTCTGGTGGACCCAGTTGCGACCCAGACTGATCCTTCCAACAACATAAGAAAATGCCAGCAGATTATTCTGATGAATTCAAATAAAAGTAGTTTTTATATACATTTTGTTTTATATGTTACTTTATCTATTTTTTACATATTTTATCATTTTTTGTTTTTTTTTCTTTTTCTTATGATATTCATTTTTTTCTTTTTTATGGGACTTACTATATACTCATGTAAGCAGTCCACCTTTTCATTATTTTCCCAAAATCTGGTTCCTAAGTATACTTTGACCTACCAGTTTTCATGGTTCAGGGGTCCTATTTATTAAGACTTAACTATCTAATTTGGTTCAGCAATTCTTTAGAACTTAGCCAAAATCAAGACATAACAAATTATAATGGTTCAGTGATCCTTTGAGAACATTTTCATTATCTTTATCGTTTTTCTCTAGAAACCTACACTTTATGTATTTTGTATAGACCCAGTTTACTATTCACCCATCTGCAATGTCCTTGATGGTATAGGCGTCCGTTGCCGCCTTGGTGATAATTTTTTATGGACTTAACCACAGAGCATCCAGATTGTTTTTCTCCTGAAGCCATGCATATTGCAATAGGTTACCCTATCACCTACATGATATTTGTGTAGTGCTGTTCAGTTCTTATCATCCGTCATCTTGGCCTTGATTTTTTGATTCAAAGTTGTATCAGATGCTTGCAATTACAAAGCCGACATTATATCTGATAATTGGAGTATAAATTAATTATCACTCATCCTCAATGTTGGGTTGACAGCCAAACATAAAATCAGATATAATGAAGCCCTTTGCCCATATAATGGAAAGAATGGGTTTTTCAGTCGCTGTATGGTGGCTAATATTGTAGACGAATGTTCCTGAACTGAGTAGGTTCATCATATGAAATTTTTTGATGAAAATATCTTCAGTGTTGAGGTTAGTATTCATTATCGTTTTCTACCATTCCATTCATTACTGGACAGTATGGAACTGATATGACTCCTCTAATTCCCATTATCTCATTCAGCCTCAGGATCACATGAGAAGTAAAATTTTTGCATTATCACTCAAAGGACTTGCGGGCATCCATGCCAATAAACAACATTATCCATGATAAAGCGCACGGTGCTGTAGCGTCTACTTTACTTAGTGCCTTTGTTTCAACCCATCTAGTTAGATGGTCAATCACATCTATGATGTACTTAAATCCCATTTACCCATATTCATTGGTCACATTATGTCAATTGACATTGTGTGCCAAGCAAATCTGGGGTGGACCAGCCAATATACAGTGAGATTATTGTGTGGTTTGTGTAGTTGGAACTCCACACAGAAAGACAGATAGTCTTTAACATCATAGTTGATCGATTTTCAGTAGTACTGGCATATATGGTAAGTTTTTTTTAAGTCTCCATGCCCACCAACCTTGTGAGCATATTGTATTATTTCCACTCGTTCTGATGGTAATGGACATAGTAATCGTTTTCCATCAATTCCTTAAAAATTTGTCCAATTTTGGGTCTTGGTGTTTTCCATCACTTTTTGAAGCGCACCTTGGATTTCTTGGTGCTCTTTCCTGATCACTCTATTAAACATCCAAAGAAAAAATTCGTCAGTTAGATGGTTTACCACTTGGACTGCAGGTAATTACAATAAGCTGTCCACATTCTGATGGGAAGCTCCTGCTTTGTGTATTATTTTGAAGTCATACGCTTGTAGCTATAGTGCCCATTGGGCCAGACGTCCCTCCAGCTCCATGAGGTTGTTTAGCCAGCGCAGGTAGGAGTTGGCCATCACCATTTTGAAGTGCATACTGTGGACGTACATCCAGAGTTGCTTATAGGCGTAGATTACCATGAGGCATTCATGCTCAATAGTGGTGTAGTTCAATTCTGCTGCTGATAGTGTCCAGCTCACATAAGCTACCAGATGCTCCTCCCCAAATTCATACACTTGACTCAGGATAACTCCAATTGCTGTTAACGAAGCAACACTTTTTTAATAAATTTTTGATTGAATTTTAATTTTTTAGACTGGAGAATCTATCAGGTACTGGCATAAATTATCAAATGACTCCTGAGCATCTTCGTTCCATATGTATCCTTTATTCAGATCTTTCTGTAAATGGAAAAGAGGCTTAGCAATCTTCATAAAATCCCAAATGAAGTGTCAATATACCTGACCAATCTGAGGAATACTTGTACATCTCAGACGCTCATTGAATTGCCATTTACTCTATGGCTTTAATTTTCTGCAGTTGCAGCTGCAATCTTCTTGAGCTAATGACAAACCCCTAAATAGTCTAACTCTTTCTTGAAGAAATGGCATTTCCTGGGCTTGATCTTCAGATTGACTGCGGAAAATCGCTTAATTTTTTTACATATGTTGCAAATTATCAGCGAAGGTCCTATTGAACACATTTATATCGTCCAAATATACCAGGATGCAAGATAACTTCATATCATTCAGTATAGAATCTTTGGCTCTTTGGAACATCACTGCATGTTACAGAGACCTTAAGAATTTAAGTCTGTCAATACAGCCCCTGAAAAGTTATTATTGTGAATATCTTATGGTCTTCCACTGGCAAATCAATTTGCTAATACCCCAATATTGAATCCATTGTGGAGAAATATTTTGCTTCCTCCAGGCGGTCTAATACATCATCAATCCTTGGTAGTAAATTTTTATCCTTTTTGGTTATCTTGTTCAATCACCAATAATCAGTCACTACTTGATTAGAGACAACTTTATTCTTCACCAACAATATTGGGCTTGTCCAGGGACTCAACAATAGAACTAGGAGCCCATGCTCCACTAGGTTGCTTAATTCTTCTTCCACTACCGCCTCTGCTGCTTTCAACTAGCGGATTGGTTTCATCCTATTAGTAAAGTTTCCCTGGTGTCAACTTTGTGGATTAAGTTTTTTGCACATCCTAAGTCATGTTCATCCTGAGAAAAAATTTTATGATATTTTTCAAATAATTAGTGAGCCTCCTCCTGCTGTCTTTCCATCAGATCAGCGTTTTGCTCTTGGTCAACTAGTAAGTTGATGTTTTGGCAATCTCTGCTGGCAATCCTATTTTAGTCAATGCTCTATTATCGTGGAATTTTCTCAGCTTCACCGTTGGGATTAAATAGATAATCGCAACAATTTGATTTTTTCAATCTTTATTAGTTTTCCGCTCAGATTTTCCAGGTGAGCTCAGATTTCTCTATGGCCTGGCATAATTATCTCAGCCACCACCCAATGCTCAACTCTGGCTTTCTTCTATGGACTACTGACCTTATCATAAAATTGCTCTGATATTTCAAGAGTTAATCCTAATATTAAATATGATCTTAGATCCCAGAAGTATAATATTTGTTTCTTCATTAATAATGGAATTCCCTTAATTTTCCATAGATTTTCATCAGCATTTCTTTCTGCTTTTACCCAACTAATTGATAGCAGATTGGTATGATGCAATTATTATATATTAGATTAATAAAGAAATTCTCTTGTAAACTGAGTTTCACCATTCTGTTGATGAACCAGAGGCAGCGTTTGACCCAATATGGTCAATGTACTATCTTTAAAGTTGCATTTGACTCCATAAATTCTTAAAAATAAAACCCAGCTAAGATATCATAGTTTTGGTTGGCATAAACAATAGCTGGAGTGAATACCATCAGAGATCCAAATCTGAGTGGCAGTGCAATATACGCTACACAAGAGATGTTAGTATCAGTGTGACAGTTGAGGTTTTATATTAACATCACATTGTCATGATCTTGATAAAACAGAACAAGCTGGTTTTAAGAATGAGGGTGAGGGAGCATTAGTTTTGGATAGACCCCAATGTGGATTGAAATTGAGGAAGGATGGCAATTAGAACTTTTGTCAGGCCTGGGGTCAAACCAGATGGTTTTGAAGTGGGTGGGTTCTAAGATAAAGTTGGATTTAAATCAGGTTTGGATTGAGTACTGGGTTTGGTGGCTCAGCCACTACAGAATTCAATCCAGCCTAGAACGATGGGAGTTTGCTTATGGCATATTTAAAAAGACATAGCGTCAGGTATGACTGACAATCCTGATCTATGCTTACAGCAGAAAGCTGAAAGGAAAGGGAATTAATAATGGGAGTTTCTTTAGTTCCATTTTCTAACAACTTGCCTATTATTTGTCCAATAAAGCGTTCTTGAGCCTTATTAATTTTATTATTGTATTCTGAGGTTTATATTGGTATATTTAGTCTAACAGCGGCCATATTTGGCCTAAACAAACAGGAGGTAAACATTAGGAGTGAGTTTGGGAAGGCTGTTGTCTCCCTATACACCTTGTCTTGGGGTCAGAGCATGTTGCTTGTGGTAAGCATACTCGCAACTGTCCTTCCAAGGGGTGCGCATCCAAGGCTCCTGTAGCACACTCACTAGAAATTGATCTCAGGGACCTTGTCCGCCCTTTGTTCTTTGCCTTGGGTCCTGCTTCCCAATTCATTTGTGGCCTATTGGAAGGAGCCAGTGCGTTACAATGAGGCCCAGTGGTCCCATATCCTTTTTATATACCAAATTAAGCGAGATTATAATCTTCATACTCTTGGTTAAGACAAAAATTTTGCGCCCCGTTGTCAATCATTGCTTGCACCCATACTTGATTATATAATATATCTGTATATGTACTCTCAGAGTAAGTTAAAATAGTGATCACTGAGTGTTTGGCAGCATTATTCGCTGAATCAAGGGTGTAAATACTCTGCGCTGATAAATCAGGAAAAGATTTCTTGATTGTTCTTAAGGGAATAAGCAGGTTAGCTTCATATAAATTGGTATTGACCAATTTGTTAAAATTCTTAGCAGATTAGATCTTGTCTGCTAGTTGTTGTGCGTAAAATCAAGTGACATTCTTAATTATTTTAGGGTCAATCTCCTTTGGTCCAGTTCTGGTTATGGCATCGAAATATAGGTTGACTACTTGATAAAGCTTGTCCAGCGCGTCTTCATTTACAAAAAGATCGCTGATGTCAATTTCTTCTCACATTATATTGGGAGGAAGAGGTTTAGTCGCAGCTTTAGACTTTTCCACATATAAGCTGTGGGCCCCTTTCCCAATTCTTGTGCGGCTTCAGTTTCCTTAGCAAGTACCACATTAATCTGCTCCTTGTCTTCTTGTTGAAGCACTGGGCAGCAAAATGGCTTTTCCCCCGCACTGGTGGCAGCAGCTATTACTTTTGTCTATTCATTTAATGCCTCAGGTTTATTTTCTAACACTACTTGGTTAGGTGACTTCTTAGTGGTTTAAGTGAATTAGTTGGCGTTTGAATTCTGGTTAGACTAAATTTGTAAATTTGGTTAGGGGCCTTAAATGTGGAGCCTACTATCTTCAAATGATTCACCATCTGCGAGGTGGATAGTTCAGTGACCAGTGTAGAAAACAAATTGGTGTAAATTGTGGTAGGGCCAAAGCATCACATGTAATGCAATCCATGCATCAAATTCAGTCAACTTTTGCTCTGACTATAATTTGCAATTATTGATAGAATCAGTCAGAGAAATTATCTAAGGTTTTGTCCCTTAGAAATTAGATTTTCATAAATTCTTGTTTGCGTTTTGACATATGAAAGGGGATTCTGAACTCGTTCATGATAGCAGCTTTTGCCTCAGAATAGGACCAGATGTACTTGTCGAAGAGGGGCAACAATAAGTTCTGGCAGTCCGTGTCAAAGCAGTTCATGACGGCCACTGAATTCTTCATGTTGCCACACCCAAACATAGTCTTTTTGAAAAGGCGGAAGAACGCAGGTAAATTGTCCCAATGAAATAAGGTAGTCTGGACGTGTATTTGAATTCATCCAAATTTTTCTAACATCCACTTGCAGCTTATCAACTCAACTAATGATAAGGGTAATTTTGTTATTCATCTCCAAAATGGCGGTGAATGCATGTACCATGTTTCTAGGAGTCGCCAACTTTCCAACTAGCTCTTGGAGTATATTATTCAGTGTTATATGCCGCATATGGTTTCCACTAACATTTATGATTTTCAATTGTACATTTTTTTACTAAAAGTTCCATATCTGAGCCAATAATTTTCATCACACATGATCTGCTTCACATTTTGTTCTCAGAAATAAAATACATCCTTAATCAGCCCTCCCTCTTTTTTTTTTAGGGACGTTATTTGCCAAGTAGATCGTTGCTGAATTTCAAACTCTTCTACTCCTTCTTCGTTATTAGTAACTCTCTCTCATTTAAAGCAGCAAATTTGGTATGTTCCACCAAAATCAGGGTGTTCTTATTGATGGTTGCTAATCTCATCCGTAGTTTTCTAAGTTTGTCTTTGTATGACATCAAGGATGCGGTTTCACTAGAATTGGCTTATCTTACTCAACTTAACCATTTAGTGAGCACCAATTGTTAAAGTCTGAGGTTCCGCTGATACTATTCCCCAGAATCTAACTGGACAAATTCTTTTATTATGTGAACTATCCGCGCTGATTGGTATTAATAAAGATATATAATTGATAATAGTATGTAGACTATTATAGTAGTTGAATATAGATAAACCAGGTTGATAGGTGGTCAAATCTAGGGGGTGGAAGGCAAGTTGGTAGGGTGTACGGCTACCAACCTGAAGGTTGCGGGTTCAATTCCTGCCCTTCACATATCAATTGGGGTGCCAGCCTAAGGAAGCTATTGGCAGTTAGTAGGAATAATAACATGAAAACCTTACCCATGACGTAACCAGAAAAATCCAAGTCCCAATCCAGAGGTGAAAAAAAAACTTTCTACAACAGTTGACCCTGCTCAGGTTTCATGTCAATACTTTCTTTCTCTAATTTGGTAATGTCTGTCCCCTGGTCAGCTTGCCTCAAATAAATAAAATAAAAATAGGTGGTCAACTCTACTTTAAATGCTCCACTTGATGCTAATTATACTTACAAATAAGGGACATCTTCTTTCTTCTAGTTGAACTTAATCTAACTCTAGATTTTGAGATTCTCAGCCTTGTTTACCATCATGCAGAGTCCATGGAGATCTGCTTCTAATCTAAGAATATCTGACACTTACTTTTTATCTCACAAAAGAGTCAACAATTATTTCAAAAAAAATAATAAACTGAAGATGAATAGAACACCTTTATTGTTATACAAACTAGGAATATAAGGTGAACTTAGCGCTCAACTCCTCAGTTGGCGCCTCAGTAATGAAACGGCAGCCATTGCCATTTATTTCCTTAGAGGTCTCTTCTGCTGATGGGCTTCTACATCAGGCTAAGGATTCCTCCATTGGACATCCCAGAAACCTAAAATAGAAAGAGCATGAGGACATCTCCTTAATGTTTCCTCTCAATCACATTAAACTAAAAAATTTGGCTAGTGACCTACTTGGGTAATGAGACTATTTACCCATTATGGAAAGTCACAAACCAAATGACTAATTTGCTAATTGCAAGTGACATCACTCGCCTAACAACTCCTAAATAAGTTACTTTGTCAGCGATGAAACCTGACTGATCCCAATTGGCACACTTAATAGATAATCAATGATTAACCATTATATGAATTATTTCCATCAGCAACTCTGCCTAACGTGATTTTAGGCATTTGCGCATATTGACACCAGTGGATCTGAATCTGGAAAAATTACCCCAAAATCCATTGGCATTATTAATTTATAACAAATTCATCTGCTAATGGGATTTATCCCATAGTAGGCCAGCGGATTCTTTAACCTTAAAAGCTGATAAATATGGGAAAAATCCCAACACCAGCCCTGGGGAGAAAGGATGTCGATTGCACCCCAAAATGGCCAGAAACTTATAAAAAAGTCACAATTTCTGAATTTAAGACTCAGAGTCTAGTGGTTTAAAGAAAACCATAAAGAGGAATCTGTATCCTATGAAGACTAAACCAATAACTTCAAAGATAACTCTTCAAATTCATGGCCTTAGAGGGTGTTGAAACCATTGGATACACTTAAGACTCAAAGTGAATGTATATATCTATTTAAGGGATAGGCATATATAGAGGAACATAAGTTCATTATTTAAGTCAATTGACCATTAAATTCCAGAAATAATTGTATAAAGAGATCTAAATTTTTTGGTATAAATCATATTTGAGCCCAACATCTCACCAGGCATTTATGATCTTAAGGCATAAAGATATCATTATCATATATGCTAACCTACATAACAGGCGCATAATATTAAAAGACATCAATATTTTACCTTCTTACATACCTTTTGAGTTACAAATTACAATTGTTTAATAAGTTTGGGACTTAAAAAAGATAGGGTTCATTACGTATAACATTGGCACCAAACAACATCATTATATAGAGAAAATCTATCACTTGGGTGATCAAGAGAAAATTTGCGTTAAAAAGTATTTTAAAAGTTAATATGAGATATTTACCAGGGACAATTTTATTTGGTGTTCCAGGGTGTTATTTATACAATCAATACTGGATAATATATCCCATCAGATTTCTCCCAATTATACAAATCAAGACATAATAAGACTTTTAATTTAGATAATCAAAAATCCTTGATTGCATTATGCAGGTATTATCAAAAGGTTTATGGTGCGCCTACTCTGATCATTAAAGTAAGGATGTAAGAAACTAAGTAGTTCTTGATTATAACAAGATCAATAACACCAGTAACAAGGATCATAGATTCTTACACAGGTTGATGCTGCCTTAGACTTTTTAAGGGGTGGGAAGTCTTTGGCGATGGAACTTATTAAAAGCTATTGGCAGATTAATAGACCTAAGTGAAAGCAAGAAAATTTTGCCTTATTAACTTAAGATGCTTTATTGTTAACCCACAAGTATTGTAAGTTAGGCCCCAGTTATCAAGCTGTATAAAACCTTGTAACCTTTAGGACAAAAGAGACACCAATCTCAGAGATATGCCTCTATCTAATGTTATGACCTAAGGCATACCCCAGATGAAGGATAAGTAGCAACAGCTCCATGTCCGAATTAAGCCACCTCCCAACCCACACATTAAGCCTAAACCCTCCACTAATCATAATTAAAAGTTCATAATGTGCAGAAGTTCAAACAGCTCTATTCTTATTTTAGGAGTATGGTTAAAATAGGCGACACAAAGGCAATTTCTCCATTCAACAATTCCACTAAGAACAACTGTAGTTGAAAATTTGATACATGGAATCACAATTGCAAAATATCTACAAATGAGAATTTGCACAAGTAAAAGATGAACAAAAATGGTTTATAATGTGTTCAAACTCATTAGAAATTTCAAAATCGCCAAGGTAGATTCCTATAATTAAACCCCATAATTGGGTTATTACAATATAAAATGGAAAATAATAACAAAGTAAATAGCTTAAGGATAGCATTGCCAAGTTTACATGTATCTAAAATTTACAAATCTCTTGCTAATAACTCAGAGATAATACTTACCAGCTTTCACAGTATAGTTTTCAGGCTACTCATTTTCTATGATTTAAAAAACAAATTCCTAAATACTGGATTATTGTTGACAGTTACTAAATTCCACCTCCTGACATATAATAATTTTATGTAAATGTGAAACTAACCCCTTTAGTACTATGTTGAATATGACTCTGTCACTTTTGATTTATACTTTGGTATCTGGTAAATTTTTAGCAAGAAGCTTAATTAGTAGCATGCATTTATTGAAAATTAATTTAACACAATCTCTCTTACCAACTTATCCAAATTTGAACTTTCACTTTTACTTTAACACTATGGCGGTACTTTGGCCTAAGGTTTATGTCATGGCTGAACAAGCAACCGCAAAGGAAGCAAAGTTTTTCCTAGACACGCAAGATCTCTAATAGTATTATCTAATGCCAAATAGTTTATGTGAAGACGTTGGTTTACATTATTTTGGCTGTGGATTAGTAATACAGAGCAACTATTATTTAGCTTTCTAAATAATTCTTCCTTGTTGGGCGCAAAAACCTTTACTAAAGCTTTAAATCTTTTATTTGCCCAATTAAATATCTCTTAATTACCCAAACAAAATCACCCACTTTTAAATTTGTGGCGGTTAGATGTTCACCTTGATAATCAGCTGACGTTGCTTGTCTTGCTTGGTTAATTTAAATTGTATTTTATCCATTTAAAGGAAACCTGTAAAGGAAGTAGTTAATGAAATTTGGTTCAAGATTATGGGCCAGTTGTCCCAAATAAGATTCTAAGTTTTCACTTCATGTTTACTTTAAATAATTACTACAATAAAGATGAGACCTTAATAAATATACTTAACTCCACAGTTCAGGCTATTAAAACTTTTCTGCTAATATAAAAAATGAGCCGTAGGAAAGTAAAATTTCCTGTAATCCCAATGACCCCACAGTGTCTCTTTTCCAACTTTCGCTAGTAGAGCATACTTAAAAGAAGCTTCATTTGGACCCATTCTTTGAGGATATGTCAGATGTTCATACCAAATTGAACCCTCTGACACACAATCTGTTAATCTGTCATATGCTTTTGCATTAGTAATGCAATCTAAGATCAGTAATTGCGCCTAAAAGAATTAAATAATTCCCATGGTCATGAAGACAGGGCCTAGTATTTGCTCCCTCAACTTCTTAACATAAATTTGACCCTGCTAATTTCTTGCTTACTGTTAATATTACTGCAAAAAATGCAAGATTTAAAGTAATGCTCTTTTTGACTTTGAATCCATAGGAAATCATATTAGCCTGTAGGTTATGCAGGCCTTAGGCCTCAAAGTCACTTTAGTTTGCTTTTATTAGTTTCTTCACATGTTCCAGTCATCACACTTCCCCTGTATAAGCTACTCCTCTTTGTTGCTCATGAGAATGAGTTTGTGGAAAATCTTGCAGTAAATCCTGAGCATATATATTTAATTACCACAGGAATAGGTTGGTGGCACCGTCAATTGGTAAAAAATGATTTGGAAGAAACTCGTCAACCTTTACCTCTAATCAAATTTGAGCGAATTAACTCTTCTCCCAACGTTGACAATAAGTTTTGAAGTGGCGGCAACGGTGGAGTTCTCTTCTACTGGTGCCGTGGCTGCATTACCTACCATACCATTTATTCTTGAGACTTTCTAGAGTTTTTTTCATGGAAGGCGCCAGTTGTTACCAAGTCACTAAGATCTTGATCTGATCTTCCAGCTGACTGTTGATCATGTTAAAATCAACTTTTTAAATAATGCTACACGTACAAATAGGATTAGTCTCTAAACAATTGAATTGAAAAGATGATGGCAAAGTGGTGAGTGATCAGGAAAATCATCCCTATATCATCTTTGATGGTTTTTGCTCATAAATATGATGACACAATGCAATCTTATGTGGACTATAGCATACAATAATGTTTTAGTCCTTAATAAATACCCTTTGCTCTTAGTGATTCTAATGCCAAAGCAATCAATATTTCCAAAGTTTTTTCAAACTTAATCTGATAAACTCCTCCCATCAAGTGCGGGGTCTTGTTCAAAATGTTTTACAACAATCTCAAGTCAGTGTTGAATTAGCAAGACTATGGTAATTCACTTTAGGCTAAATATAGTCCATCAGTTAACCTGCGTCTCACTGATAACGCTGCAGCAAATTTAAGCTTACCTGTGTAGTAGCCTATGTTGATATCCTAATCTACTCTCCCAACGCCTAGCATACAAGGATTCTATGGATGTAATGCAGAAATACAAAAAGTTAGACTTGTTAGTATAGGTGTGTGCCAATAGAAAACTGGCATGTTAATATGGGAGCTTAAGCCACAAGTTCAGGAACAGACTAACAAGCGGCCCCCTATCTGTGTGAGTGTGCTATGTAAAATGGAAAGAGGGATCTGGAATTTGGGAACAAGTGAGTGTGCGAGAGAAGCATTACTAAAAAATGTTAGATATACTTTTTTTGGAAATTTTGGCTAAAGTGTCACCAAAAGCTCCTTTGAATAAGATGACCAATGCGACTTATGCATAACTCAAACTTTACCATAGCAAGAACCGCGAGAGTTTTGTAAATAATAGAACCTGGAGGGTTTTAATTTTAAGTTTTATTATGAAACTACAGAAAAAATACTTAACATCCTACCATTATCAGGATGGCGGACTTTAAGTTAAGCAGATGGTGGTTTAAAAATATCATGCTAAAATGGAACAATCAATAATTTAAAGAATCCAGTAGGGTTTTAAATGGCACATACTGATAATAGCCTTAGATATAAATTTAATTGGCTGTATTAATTTTTAAGGGTTTAATACCTGCCTTAAAAGTCATATTTCACTTGATACCATCTTAATCACGAACTCAATTGTAAATAATTAACCTTTTTGTCTGACTTGGGACTTATTTGAGATTTGTTTACCAAAATCTTTTTCACCTGGTTACCCTAGTTATCATATCTTTTGCAAATGAGGGCGCCCCTATTGTATATCTCTTTAATAGGGAGGTTTAGTGCTGAGGCTACCAGCCTGTAATAACTACTTAATATCTACAAAGAACTGACTTATATTCTGCGATTAATATTCTGTTTTCAAAATTTAAGTAAACTTTGCTTAGAAATGCATTTTAGGTTGGGTTAGTAATACAGGGTCAGACTGCTGGTACCCTTATCTCATCTAGGGTTTTTATAGATAAGTTATTTGTGTAAGAGGCAGGTCTATGAGGTTATTGCTCTTCCTAACGCTGAAAAATGTAAGGGTCTACCCAGCTTAATGGATGAAACTGAAAACCTTACTTTACTCTTTCCTATAAGAACTGGGTTCACACCCCCTCTAGGGCTGTGTCATGACGTAGTTCTTATGATGAGCTGGCAGTTTAATTTCCACAATAAAGATTTCTTGGGTGAAAAAGGAGAAGGTGCTTCAGGGTTTTTGGCATATAACTCACTAATTATCTCCAAGCAATTGATACATTTTTTAAGCGACCCATCTCTAATCATACACAGGGTACCCTTTCCAGGACAATAAGTAGTGCACTCTGCGCTTAACTCATCAAGAATCTAAGATCATTTTTAACAACAAAATTGGGTGCTCCTTTTATGTTGGGCTCAACCTCGTTTGTTTCTTGCCTTTAAAGAAGGAAATGAATGATGAATAGAAGGAGGCACGATTTTTTGGGCTGGGGCAGTTTCAAGTGAAAGCTCTATTATTCACTTGGGAAAATAACAAAGGAACTTTTTTATTCTTAAGAAACTTATAACAATGGACTTTATGATGAAAGTTCTTGATATCAACTACAAACAAATCATATACTTAATAGTTCAGAGCCACCCAGCGTTTTTTCTACAAACTGCTTGGCATTGTTATTAATTTGGTCAACAGTTGCTGGACATGGTTGTCAGGATTCCTACCCAAATTGGAGATTCAGAAGTGTTGGCCAAAGAAGAAATGATACCAATCTGACCAAATGGCCCAAACATTATTGGGGATAATACCAACGAAATTCAGGGGCTCTTAAAGTTGGGGATCAACCCCAACTTATGTGGTCGACTATTGCTCCCTTAAAGCTTCCTACCTTTAGGGTTCAAACCTGATCCATGCAGCGAGTGAATCCAATTAGACTGATATAAATAGCCTTCCACAGAATTCCCAATTCATGATAACCAAATATCTTAGCCTGGACTGCTTGGAGATTTACCAAAAAACCTCCACAGATTTCCCTTATATTGTAAACTCTAAGCTAATAAACTTTACTCTCTTCTTTGCCATTTAAAGTCAATTTTCCTACCTCTAAAAACTTAGGGACAAATTTACATAGTATCTACTACTCCAGACATAGTGTCCAGAGTAAAGATTATTTGATCAAGAAAAGCAAAAAGGGTAAATCAACACTGAGGAGCTTTGGGCCCCCTGAACTCAAATATTAAGGGATATGTGGTAACACCCTATGGTCCGGGAAAACTGTTGCTCCCTGTCAGGTACACTTCAAGATCAAAGTACTGATATAAAATAAAAAATAAAAAAATGCACAATAACTATTTGGCTTTGGAAAATTCCTCAGATTGTGAAGCCACTCAGCTTAATGACTGGGCAATTAATATGCACATAGGAGATATAGCGGCGACCTGTGACATTCTATTTCCCTGTTGATGGAGGTGACCTCCATGATCCATCAACAGAAAAATATAACTTACACTTATCAGACTTCGCTGAAGCCCTCAAGCTCCTTTTATCTGGGCCTTTTTCCCTAGAGGCCAAGCTGATAGAAGATGGGCTCTTGCAGTGCCAGCCCCTATGATGATATTGGCTCAAAATTCTTCAATCAATGTAGATCAGGTTAAAGCTGGATGTATGAAACACTATCTGTGTCACTTTATACATCCCACCTTGTACCATATGCTCCAAGTGGCTGGGTTCCATCATCAGGATCTACTCCGCCACTTGTTGTTATCAGAGACACTACACTCACAGCTCCTCCAATTCTACCAATCTGCCTCCCAGTTCATGTCATGTACCAATGATGTTATTGTGGGTGCAGATGCTAAAGACAAGGCTGGGCGCCAAGAAGCCCAAAAGGTGAAACTTCAGGCCCCTCCAGACCTGAAGCATACTTTGGACCAGCGCTGGGTGAAGGCTAGGTATGCTCAGGTTGGCCTGGAGAAGGAACCTAGGTCCCAGCCTTGCAGCAAGGCATTCACAATAAAACGAACTATTTACCAAATTAAGGTGGTTGGTTCAGTTTGCTTAGTTTCAGAACAAGGGTTCAAAACCCGTTCCTGCTATGAAATAGCGCTTGGGTCAAATCCAACTTCAGTTGATAACTCGAGTGAAGTCAGTTTTGGCCTATTTTACTAACTTGGATGGAAGTATCACCCTATTGGCGAGTCGCTGCTTGGGTCCACTGTGGCATAACCCCAATTTCCCCAGCCAAGCTTACATACATTTTCCTCTGACCAACATTCCTTGTTGGTCATTTTTCCAATAAATAAAACCCGATTTTTGCACATTTTTATGTTATTTCCAGTTAACCTGTGCGCGGACTTCTTTGAGGAGGTCTTGCAATATATTAACCAGTTGATCATAACAACAGAAAAGAACTTCTTTCTTTGCTCCGTTGGGCCGCCTAGGTTCCCTCCAACCTGTGCCGCCCCCTACTGCTCCCACCTAGCACCCTGTTGTTTCCATTGAAGGTATACCACTGTGGATAACCACTTTTGCGGTTAGCTGCTCCAGCTCCAGCACCATCTGTGGGGCACTAGCAGCTTCCCTTATATTGACTGGTTTCCTGGTGTTACCCTTGGGCAATCTCCACCGCCACGCTGGGAAAAGGAGAGTTACAGACATTCTCCTGACATTAGACGACCAACCACCTTTTCTTATGTGCACAAACTTTTTCCGCGTGGAACTTTTCCAAAGCGGAAACAGTGGCCATCAGCTGTGGGCTCCAGCTGTCATTAGCCGCACCACTGTTTCCTCATTTTCCAGAAGGTTGGAATTCTCAGCATTATTTTGGTTGCCTCCAACTGGAAAGTATCCACCCTTCATGTTAATACCTGGTGGAGTTGGACACTCTGATGTCTGAAAGTTGTGATTCACTGACTTTCCACTGAAATTACTAAATTTCATTTCAAGAAAAGAATTTTCCATCACCAGCGCATTCATACAATGCTTGCAGAATCAGTGCAGATGGGCCTGGTGGTGTTGGCCTTGGATAACGTTAGGCAGTCTGTCACAGTTTCAGGGTTAGGGTCATTCATGTCTAAAACTGCATTTTATAACGAAACCCTGGCCTCTATCTCTGAACCTTTTGTTTGGTCATATGGCTTGGATGAGGACTCTATTTCTGTGTATCAAATTACCCCTGAGAACCCACGGTTGACCTCTACCATGATCTGGGGCACTCAGGAGGTGTAGAAGGAACTTCATTTCAGATATAATCAAGTATATGCACCTGCAGAAGGCATGGTGGGATATGTGGCCTCAGTATTAAGAGTGGCCAAAATATCCCACTCCCTTTTTTTGATTCCCAAACCCATTATGTGTGCAGGTGTAAGTCTCAAGGAGTGTCCTTTGGCTCTCGATCAGGTTATATTTCCATTCCTGAATAAAAAGACACCAAAGAGGATGGTGGTACCCCTTTTCACCCAGGGTGATCTCGCTCACATAGTTGATGAGCGATGGGTGACAGCCCACCCGCTTCAGGTCCTCCTCCAATTCCCTCACTCACCTTGGCAGAACTGTTGCAGGGAATTAGTAAAATCTGTACCAAGATTATTGAACTGAAATTGGTCAGGTCTAATTCAGGTGGCAATCTAGCTGATGGCTGGAATTCAAATGGCTGTAAAAGCATGAAGAATGAGATATTAGCCGGATCACCTGATGATTCCAATTTGGCTCCTAAACCAGTAGAACATATATTGGGTGCCATTGACGAGGGTTCAAAGCCTTCTGATAGTAATCTGGGCGTTGCGCCCGATATGCTACTGTCAACCAAACAAACAGTTAAATGACCAAGCGCAGGTGGGTTGGCCGCCTTGAACCCATTCCCAACCAAATGGTCCCATCCCTATATGGGACGGCCTTGGGGAATTCCAGTCGCTTGTTGGGCCAAATGCTGTTGTGCTAACCATCAGAAACGTAGTTGAGCCTTGGCCCAGACGTTTGAGGTCAAACTGACAGAGACTTGGCCTGCCACCGAATTTTGTGATGTCAGTTTCCAGAAAATAAACCCCCCACTTCTGACCAATTTGCCCGTTAGGTTGAATTTGTGGATCCTGCCCGCGCATTGTCACTACCCAATTGATCAC
>JAKSZP010003207.1:0-56074 GCA_022478985.1 Massospora cicadina
TACCCATTAGACCTTCTGACGGTTGTTCCCCCCTCCCAAATCCTCTCATTGGCACCCCCTACTGTGTCCTTTGCCGAGGTAGACCCTGACACTCCGCTCCTCCCACGTGTCCTCACTTTCAAAACCTGTTGCCCTGAAGGAATTAAACTTCTGGCTAACTTAGAGTCCATGCGCTGCAAGAGAACTCCATATACCTTGCAGATGGAACAATCTGGTTCTGTGATTGGGTTTGTTTCCTCCTTCACTACAGAGCCGTGTCATTGAGGAACACCACGTCCCCAGACCGTCGGCCACCCCAGTATCAAAAAATGTGCAGATCTCATAGAACATATAATTGGCCTGGGTCCTCAAAAGACATTCCCGATTGGATCGCTTGTTGTGCCACCTGCACACGGGTAAAATTGGATCGTTCTAGTAGGAAGGGATTGTTACATCCCTTGCAGCAGGCTGAGGGGCCATGAACCTTGGTCTTGGTGGACTTCACCGTTGAGCTCTCACCCTCCTTTGGCTCTGATGCAGTAATGGTAGTTGTGGACCAACTAACCAAGTTTGCACTCTTCATCCCATTCTCTCTTCTATTACTGCGGTGGAGACCGAAAATTTTTTTGTAAGCCATGTCTATGCTATGTTTGGTCTCCCCTAGGAGATAGTTAGTGACAGGGGACCCCAGTTCATGGCCCAGTTCTGGGAAGAATTGTTGACCCTCCTTCACATCAAGCCCTGCAGATCCACAGCCTACCACACCCAGTCTGATAGGCAGACTGAGCGGGCGAACCAGGTACAGGAGCAGTATTTGCTCTGCTATGTGACGGCCTCGCAAGACACCTGGGCCAAGGACCTGCCCCTCACACAGTTTGCGTATAACAACTCCCTCCATTCCTCAACCAGCTTCTCTACTTTTGAGGTCATTCTGGGGTATAACCCCTCTTTCCAGATTGATCCCTGACTCTCCTTAGCAGTTCCGGCTACCAAGGACCATGTAAGATCTTTCTGCAAGATGTACAACCTGGTTCATGAACACTTGACAAGGTCCATCAAGGACTACAAGAAGTTTGCTGATCAGAAGCATCTTCCAGGGCATGAGAATCAAGTTGGCTTCCTCCTCATGATGGACACCCACAACCTCCCCCTGAAAGCTCCCACCCAAAAGCTAGCAGCCAAATGCTCAGGACCCTTCAAGGTCAAGAAAGATTTAGGCAATATAGCCTATCGCCTGAAACTTTCTCACGCTCTGGAAGCAGAACAATGTCTTCTACACCTCCCTTCTAACCCCCTTAAAGGGGGAAAGGCCAACATCCCCTGAGCCAATCGTCGTCTGGGAATCCCAGGAAGTGGAGGTGGAGGCCATTGTAGCTTCCTAAAGGTATTGCCAATCCATTCAGTATTTGGTATCCAGTAGAGATTACCCCTCATATGAGAACATCTGGGTGGATGCACGCGATTGTAAAAACTGCAAGGACCTGATAGAGGAATTCCACACCTCCTACTCAACAGTGACCGCCCTCCCCAGAAGATTGTGGCCATTCTGGCCATAAAGTTACCGAAGCGCCTCAAGAACTATGCTTTGGTCCATGCCCCTGGGGGTGGGATTCTCCCTGTCAAAAAGAAAAAGGTAGTGTAAGTCTTGAGGACCAGCCCTTGCAACTGGATTGGGATCAGCACCCCTTCCAGATGAAAAGGGGCCCTAAGGCTCCAGTGGCCTCTCTGTCACAGCTGGGCGACCTAGCCCATGTGATAGATGAGCGCTGGGTGATGGCTTTCCCACCCAAAGACATCCCACTCCCACCTCTTCCGCCCTCTTCAATCCTGGTAAGTTTGATAGAAGGGGTCTGCAGGGAGGTTGCACACATCAGGGGGCATGGAGAGGCCCCTGGGACCACCCACCCCCAGGCAAACCATTTTCAAATTTAGGAAATTGGCAATTTCCAACATCGGAGCCCAACCAGCTATTTGCAGACTGGGGGAGCTGGTTTAGACAAGTCTACTTTGGAAGCTAGATTGAACACAGCTCAGATTGCAAACCCAGCCCCAAAAGACTCAGATCATTGGCCCCAATATTCGAAATGTATATAGGGAGTTCAGATCACATGAATAGCCCAATCAAGGGACCAGCTCAAATTGCAAGTAAACCAATCCATGGACCCTTGCCCCCATGGATGAATCCATACTGTTCAAGCCATGCGAACGGGCTGACTCAAGTCACATGACACAGATCAGCAGTATTGACTTGTCTTGGCCCCAAGAATTTGGAAAATCTTACAAAAAATTTCTAAGCTTTTTCCAGAATCAGGAGCTGCCTTCTACCCCCCCCTCTGAGCCAGCCAACAGAATCCCTTCCCCATCCCCCAAATGCCCAATCCCTCAATACCTCCCCATGTCTATTGTCCAGTTTAAAAGACAACTGGCCCCACTAAGGGCAGTTGTCAGTTCATTCTTTGCGTTTCATTGAATAAAATCTGAATAAGCTGCCTAGTTCTTTGCGGCTTCTGTCTGCCTTTAAAAATTTATAAAAATTCTGCCGTTTGATCCAATGAAGCCGCCATCACCCAAATTCTCCTACCAATGTTCACCAACTGGATTATTCAGTTGCTCAATCCTGCATACGGCGATGGATTATAATTTGTGATAATCCGCCTTGCCCTTAATAATGAACCCGCTGAAACATTCATTTCCTCATGTCTGTTTAATGGAGACCCTTCCTACCGTTTGGTTAAAAGTCTGCTGAAACTGCTCCCCAGTTAGAGCAGCCCCAAGACATCCCTGGAACACTGCACATGGGTTCAGCTTCTGTAACCGCCCCTACCGCTGTGGATCCACCCCACCAGAAGGATCTAGATTGCCCCCTCCGGCGGAAACTCTTTAGCCCCTCTCATGGGGTTTACCATACCTCCTCACATATTTCCAATAATGTGGCGGCCTCTGTGCCATCCCCCGCTGGCGCGCAAGCCCCCCTATGCAAATCCAAAGGCTAGCAACTGTGAACCCTGGAGGAGTCATCATCCTCCCTGCCTCTCTCATCCTTGGGGGTTGCCCCCGCAAGGCTCATGGTTGCCCCCAATGCAACCCTCTGGTTTTCCTTGGGGGCCTTCAGTATGTCACTTAACGTTTACTTTCCTCACATTTCCTGTAGATCCCCACTTATATTAGTCTCCCGGACCACTATGCCTCTGGAATCTTTGGGGCCTCCACTGGGCTCTTGAGCACTTCAAATGGGAGCCCAGTCTAGTTCTTAGCCGAATCCATGACAGGTATAGCAGCTCAAGTTGTGGAAGAGAAGCTACTTCAGGATATCCAAAGGGAAGCGTCAAGGTGAAAGTTTACGAAGGCATCCCTGGCCAGAAAAAGCCGCCTAGCCAACAATATGTTTTTCTCAAAAATTTGGTACCCTGAACATGCTATTGCTAACAGCGTAGCTTTTTTAACAACTCACAGAAATACTATAACCCTGGCTTTGGGCGCGTGATCATCCCACCAGAATTACCACACTAAGGGGGTCAGCTTCTGAAGGAGGGTGGGGCTAGTTGACCTTGATTGCAACGCCGCAAACATCTTCATGAAGTGGGTCAGAGCTGCAACTTCACAGGAAGGGGTTTCGCCACCATGGGCATCTTCAGCAAGGACCAAAATACCAGAAACTAGCACTCAAAAACCCAGGATTCTCAACCACCTTATAAAATGCTTAGGTTCACACCCAGGGTTAGTAGGGCCACAGTATGCAATTCTAAACAAAAATGATTCTCTGATATTTCAAAATTTAAAAAATCACACCAAGGATTGAATCAAAGTATAAGAAATGCGCCATATATGAAAATGAAAAACTCTAAAAACTTGATTGCATGCAGTACACCCAGCCAATGCAAGTTACATGGGTGCATGCAGCCAGCCAATCCCAGCGATAAATTTCTGGGGAATAATGCACCAACCTGAGCTCCATAATACCAACTATCAATGTTGAATGAGATTCTCTTACACCCCAGGGTTACAACCCTGCATTAGAGTCACAAATCACCTGTTTCAGTCAGGAGAGCGCTCAAACGCTGCACACAGGCAGTGCACAGTATGAAAAGGTGAGATCTATTGCACCACAAGTATGTTACCTGTAAAACAGCGATATAAATTTGGGAGGAAGCATTGAGTTTAGCAAAGCTCTGAACCACAAGTTTTAACTATTTTGCAGAAGACTGGTTCTAGTCAAGGTCAATACAATGAGACTGCAACCACAACAAAATATCTTTTGTTTTAGCACTCTGAGTGATACATTGTAGCTGGATCTCTGCTAATGCAAGCCCTCAAGGGTCTGGCCCACCTAGGACTGTTAAAGACTTTTGCCTTTGTTTAAACAAGAATTTTAGCCACTGGTTGTTCAAGGATGCCTTCCCACTGAGACAATTTGTGTGAGTAGCGTTGTAAAACATTTCCCACATGTTCAAGTTATCCGCAGTGCACCAAACATGTTTATGGAAATCCCATTCCCTAAAAATTGGAGGTCCACCCTAACAGCAACCACAGCAAAGTGTGACGTCTGAGGCTGTGATTGACTAATAACCCTTCCTTCTTTCTACTTTCCAATTTTAGACCCAGTTAACTCATCCTCCCCATCCCCTGAATGCATCATCTCAGGTCATGTATTACTGAATAAAAAAATAAGAATTAAAGTATGTGCTAGAAAACATTAAATTGAAAACTAAACGTTTATACAAAGATGATTGGTGAAAAAGTTTTCTCCTAGAAATGTCAGAACAAGCGGAAATTATACGAGCTGCACACAAAGTTGTAAGCCATGGTAACTAAGAAAAACCATGGACTATATTTGCCAGTATTTTTAATGGGAATCAATTATCTATATTGTTGCTAGCTGCTTGGCCTGTTGCGTGGAATGCCCAACTCCACAAACCACATAAGAATATAGCAGGATACATGCTAGTAATCCATGGGTTTGCTTGGATCATGGTTTCAATAGACGTAATGGGACCCCTGAGTGTCACTACTGGGGGAGAAAAGTACATTGTTGTGGAAGAAGACCATTTGACTAAATGTGTGGAAAAAATCCATGAGCAAATAGGATGTTTCAAGCATGACGATATTTATTCTGGACCAAGTGGTGTACCAGGATGGGTGTCCACAAGTTTTATTGAGTGACTTGTAACCAATTTCACATCCTATGTGATCCTAAGGCTTGATGAACTGTTGGATACTGAGGTTTGGTGTCTGTTTATTACCAGCCAGAAACAAACATAATGGTATAATGATTCAATGGAACACTAGCTGCAATGCTGAGAAAATTGTAATGGAGAAAACTTCCACTTGAGGAATTTATCTAAGTTTGGTAACCTTTTCCTACAATATCAGACATCATATGGTAACAAGAAAAACGCTGTTTGAACTATTATATGGAAAAATGGCAGCATTACTGCAAAGCTTGTATTCTGCCATAGAACAAGCATTGGGGATGAGTATTGATAAATACCTGACTGAAAGGCAGTAGTATAATCAAATTGCAAGTAAAGACATTTTTGTCACCTTGAAGAAAAGGATTAAAGAGAACATGATGGATGAAAGGAACTGACAAGCGAACAAGCGTACCCTGTGGTGGATAAGTTGCTAATGTGACACCATTAATTTTTGAAGATTAAATAAGATGTTTTTTTTGGGTTAGGTCCATTTGAGGTGATTAAAAAGTTGGCAACTGATGCCTATATGATTAAGAACATCTTGTATGGTCATATAGTGAATTGAGTCAATACTAAATAACTAAAGTATTGGATCTAAGGATAATAAATATTAATTTAAATTTTCCGTGAGGACGCTGAACCTACTAACAATATGTCAATTCTAAAAATGTATTGTAAGTCTCAAAAAAAGACCTCTATCATGGTAGCTCGTTAAGTTTAAAAACGAACCTCTGAACCAGAGTAGGTGAAACAAAGGAACAGGAACTCTGAAGATACTTATAGGTTAAGTCACATTGCAAAAAGAGAAAAAATAACTGAGAAAAAAATAAGAAAATGATATAAGATAAAAACAGTTAAAAACATAAAAATGTAAAAAATGTAAAAATATATTAAAATCCATTTTTATTTTGCGCCATCAAATCATCTGGTGGTGTTGCCTTATATCATCAGCAGGATCATCCTGGTTTGAAACTGGATCAATAAGAAGGAGTTCTGAGTGGAAAAGAGTTCAAGAATATTCATTCTGATAAAAAACGGAGAGTCCAGCATGGGGAGGTACAGGGAACAAGGAATGGGAGAAGCTGCCCGAAAAACATCCTTTAAAAGATGGAGTGTTGTATAAACTAACCTGGGGATTTACAGGCTTTCCAGACCTATTAATGACAGCAACACCTGAACTAAATTATCATGAAATGAGCCATGGGAATTAAGCTATGAAGAGGCGGCAGCGAGAAGGACATGGAAAAGAAGCATGCTAAGAATGATTTCCTAGAGATGCTTTGATTAAGGAAAAAGGAGATCAACTAGGAGAAGTTGAATTTGAATCATGCTGGCGGACTCAGCGAAGAAACAACGTGGCGTCTGATCATGAAAAACTTCATCAATGGATAAACTGGTCAAGCAGGGAGATGTGTTAGATTTCAGTATGCCCAAAACACCAACTTAATCAATTATATATAAATATGCTTATTAACTAGGGGATGAGGCCAATTAGTGATGTGGTAGTTATTGTTGAATTTAATAATAATTGTTTAGAGAATTATACTTAGTATTTTTATCTAATTCGCTTGGTTTTAATCCCTCCAAGCTACTAATGCTTTTTTAGGTATGATCCCAACAATAAACAAGGGATTTGTTTATTAATTTAACTAATGAATTAAATTAAGTTAATAGAATCTATTAGAGATTGTTGCCATTTGATTAAGGAATGTATTATTTTGTAGGCGATGAACAATTCTTCTGATAAGCAACTTGAGAGTTAACCTTTTAGTTATTGCGACTTGCTGTTTATGGGTAAAAGTCTCATTACCTAAGCAAGTTGTTAACCTAACAAAGGCGACAAGCTGAGGTTGAGCAAAAGCATTGGGACACTTCTTTGATTCAATAAAGAAGAGGTTGCAATTATGGTTGGGGCGGATTCCAACTGACTGATGAGGAAGATCATCTTTGATCTTGACTCTAGAGAATTGATTCAACAGTGAAAGCTGCCGTTTCCAATTGGGGCACCAAAAAAGTAGTTGTTTCCGAATTCCCCTAATAATGTTTGTCTTTTCTAGATAAATAAGATCCAGATAAGAGTAGTTCAAATACTTTAATTATTAAAAATGTCATACATTTGGTGTAATTTAATCTTGTGACTAGAGTTGCTGGATAAGATATCCTTTGCTATTTTTTTGTTATTATTGGGATTGGGTAGCTGAGGGCAATAGTTCCTCTGAAGTGTACCAAAATGGATGGGTTAAAAGGTCCTGCAGTGAGCAGATGGTGGGGAGAGCCAGGAATCCTAATCATAGGAGCCAGTAACTTAATCTAAGATTGAGAATAGGTGACAGGGGACCTATTGTATTAAACTAGGGGAGTTGACAGCTGGAGAGGAGCTTGCTGTACAGAGGCTCTAGAAATAAATAAAACTAAAAACAAATTGGAGATATAAGTGTAAGTTTATTTAAGAAAATGCGTGGATATTTATAGGTGAGGTTTTTCTCCTAATCCTTTCAGGATAGCGACATCCTCCACCGGCAAGATCTTTGACATCCTGATGTTGACCAGGTGGGTAGTTGACGACAGGCTTCCTTTTAACAAATCAATTAGGGGGTGGAAAATAAGGCTCCATTAGAAAAAAGTTTGGAGAGATATCAGAAGTAGGGAAATATGAATTAGATTGGTTGGGAGCAGGTCAAATCCCAACAACACCCCTCTCAAGATCTTGCCAAGGGGGATAGTACTTGCGCAGAAAATGGCTGTGGACGCGATTAACTACTTTGCCAGTACTAGTAGCAGTGATAGAATACTTGGGGCTCCTACGGTGTATCCCTGATAGGGACCAGACCAAATAGTGTCAAACTTATGGGTCCTGCCCCAGGGCGATGGTGATAGAACATGACTAGATCTCCTAAAGAGTATTCAGGGAGCTCTGGACGGTGCTCATTGGCTTGAACACCTTCTCTAAAATTGGTAGTTTTGATAGATCCATTGGCCATAGCTTGGAGATGTATGATCTCATCAGTTAGCCGTCACAGGGTAAGCTCTACATACTTAGATTAGCTGATGCAAGGATAGGTTGAAGACTGGAAGGCAAAAGAGGCTCGCGCCCATATAGGGCTTGGAAAGGGGACATCTTAATTATCCTGTGATAGCTAACTCGGTAGACCACTAAAGCACTAGGAAAAAATCATTCCAATGCACAGGGTTTGAAGCAGCTAATTTTTGTAGGATGGAAATTAAAGTACCATTAGCACTCTCTACCGCGCCATTGGTGTCGGGTTGATATGGTTTAGTGAAGAGGTGCTTTATACCTAGAAAAGAAGTTAATTCCTGGACTATAGAGGAAATAAAATTTTTGCCATTGTCTGATAAAAGTACCGTGGGCAACCATGACAGGAAAATACTTATTGGTACAGGAAGAGGGCAGTAGCTCTAGAAGTACCATGAGGGGCTGAAGTGGCCTCAACCCACTTGGTTAGGTGGTCAATGGCAAGGATAATACAGCGATGGCCATAGACACCCACAGGTAGTGGACCTACAACATCGATGCTTACAGTATTAAAAGGGGCCCCAGGGGCTACAAGCTCAATTTAAAGCGTGGATTAGACTTGTCCTGGGAACGGCAGGTGAAGCAACTTTCCAAAAATCATGAATGGACTCAGCCATATTCTCCCAATAGCATTTTGTTTTTAGCTACTCAAGGATTTTCTTCACAGCCCCGTGCCCAAGGGTCTTATGGACTTCCATGATAGTTTCAGTCCATTGAGAAGGGCGGAGATAGGGCAGAAAAGCGGTGCCAACCTGTTTTATCAAGACACCATCAAGGACTTTAGTATTAGCAGCCATCTTCTTTAGTCTGGCTTGAATGTCTGGAGATTTCTGAGACCACAATCTAGGGTTGGGGAGAAGCGCAAAGAGTCAATCTTCTTCAAGAATAATTACATGTAAAATAAAGAGGCGAGATAGCCCATCCGCATTTTGATGAATGGCGCTGGCTCTGTGAACTATAGAAAAATCATAATTTTGGAGTCTGAGGGCCCAGCGAGCTAACCTCCCATCGGAATCTTTCATTTGACAAAGACAATGTAGGGAGTAATAATTAGTGACTATTGTAAAATGTTTACCATACAAATAGGTGCGGAAGTGTTTGATAGCAAGTAAAACTTCCAGGCACTCACTTTAAATTATTGAGTAATTACGCTCGGCCTTGGTTGACGTCTTGCTAAAATAGGCAACTGGGTAGTCAACTTGGTCTTGGTCTAACTGGGAAAGGATGGCGCCTACAGCGGTGTCACTGGCATCAGTGAAGAGAACAAAGGGTTGCTCAAGTTTAGGATGTATCAAGACAGGGGCTGATGACAAGGCAGTGCATAAGGAATCAAAGGACTGTTGTTCTTCAGGGCTCCAAAAGAAGGGCACATTTTTGTATAGGAGTTCAACTGAGGGATTTGCAAGGTCAGCGAAGTGAGAGATGAACTGGCAGTAGTAGCCCACCACTCCCAGAAAGACTTGATGTCTCGCAAATTCTTTAGAGAAGACATACGTTCATTGGCAAAGACCTTATCTGGGATGGGGAGGATACCTTGCCGCGTCACCTTGTGTCCTAAAAAACCCATTTCTCGTTCAAAGAATTTACATTTAGAGGGTTTTAGTTTTTAAGGAGGCCTCCCATAGTCACTGAAATACTGATGAAGATGATTGAGGTGTGCAGTAAATGTTCGGGAGAAGACAGTGACATCATTAAGGTATGCTAACACACACATGAGTTTAAGGTCTCCAAACAACTGGTCCATAGCCCGTTGGAAGGTAGCAGGGGCATTACATAACCCATGCGGCATACGGGTGGGCTTGAACAAACCTTCATGGGAAATGAGGGCACACTTGGCACGATCCTCATTAGAAAAATCAATCTGCCAGAAGCCACTGGCCAGGTCCATCGCAGAAAAGTATTGGGAGCCAGATATGGAGCGTAAGGAGTCATCAATGCAGGGTAAAGGTAGCCTTCCTTGCGCGTAATGGAGCTCATTTTCAATAGTCCATAACAACACAATGTCTCCCATCCTTCTTCTAAATCAACAGGAGAGGGGAGGACCAGGGACTACGTGATTATTGAAGGAGGCCAGCATAGAGCAATTGCTTTAATTTAAGAATAACCTGGGCTTCTTCAGTTTTTTTGCAATAAGGTCGAGAGCAAAAAGAAGCAGCATCTCCAGTAATGACCTGGTGTTGAACGCCTTGCATGTGACCATAATTGTGAAGGCCCAAGGAGAAAATATCAGAATACTCATTGATCAAAGCTTTGGTAGCCACTTTTGTTCAGCTAACAAATCAGAACTAATTTGTACAGGCACTGCAGCAACAACAAGAGGCTCCTCTAACCCAAAGTCATGAAGGGTCCCAACGCCGTGAACCTCCATCACCTGGTCATAAGGTAGGAGGCGGGTGTAAGCAATAGGTTGGTTCAGCATAATGACTTTAGGAGACTGGGAGAGGTTGGCTAAAAAGAACAGTGAGAGTGCCTTGATAAGCGGGATTTAAAACTCCTGGACAGGGGAGAGCTTCAAATGCATAAGGGTTAGGTAAACTAGATATTTTGAGCAAATGATTAGGATTGGGAACCAATTGAATCCCAGTGTCTACAAGTATTTTGGCCTGCGGAGGTATAGTAAGGACTTGGGGAGAATTTAAATGCATCCCCTCCTCAGCCTCGACCATGGGAGGGGGCAACTCAACTTTGGACCCCAACGCACAATATTCTAAATGCTCAATGGAATCAGGAGACTCAAGCAGGAACAT
Source organism: Massospora cicadina (assembly GCA_022478985.1). Classification (NCBI taxonomy): domain Eukaryota; kingdom Fungi; phylum Entomophthoromycota; class Entomophthoromycetes; order Entomophthorales; family Entomophthoraceae; genus Massospora; species Massospora cicadina. The sequence goes on from JAKSZP010003207.1 coordinate 10,953, forward strand.
CCTCAACTTCCGCTTCCCTTTTACCTTAAGAGCAGAAGTTAAAAGTAAAGGGACATGGTATCCTAATATAGAAATGAAATTATCCTTAAAATTAATAATAGCAGCATGTTCCATAAGAAACCCAGTGCCCAATAGGAGGTCATAGCTATTATTATCCAAGGATACAGCAGGGATAGAGAGCTGTAGACCGCCTAACTTTAGGGGCAAGTGGGAGTAAGCACCTATAACTTGATAATATGCGGTACCAGTGATCCCATAATCTGACGAATGGTCAAGAACAGGCTGAATCTTAATTTTTCCGATAAGTATGGAAGAAATGATGTTAATTGGAGAGCCAGAGTCAACAATAGCAAGAATCTTCACCTTGTGAACCACCACTTCAATACGGATTACTGTCACTCCCCACTGAGCTGGGATAGAATATATAGCTGCAGGGGCTGACTTAGAAAGAGGATAAGAAGAAATATCGCTAGGTTTAATATTAATGGAAGACTCAATAGGGGTTTCTTCTTCAGGTGCATTAGGGTCAAATAAGGTCAATGGAAACAGTATTTACTAATTGTTCTTGAGGCGCAGTAAAGTGGTCAGCATAGGGAGCCTCTCGCCCTATGCTAACCCCTCTTTTGCTTTCTCTTCAGCCATTTTTGTCCAAAAATGCGGAATGGTGTGGTCTGCGATGGCCACAATAGGTGCAGTTGGGTCAAGCTCGGGTTTTTCAGACTCATTATTATTCACCACATGAATTCGAGGATGTGAGGCAGAAGTGGAAGCAGGAGTGGCAGTAACTACAGAAGTAGGAATTTCAAGAAGGGCCTCCTTAATATCTAAAATAGAAGTAAAGTTTCGTTTAACAGATGTCATGTGAAGGTAAAGCTGCGGGTTAAACTCAAAAGCAGACAAGACGGCAACAACAGCATCATCAAGAGTGAGGCAGTTATTAGTTACAATATTTGGGCCTCAGCATAGAATTGAGCAGCAAACTCAGCGGGAGATTCACCACGTATTAACTTAATACTCATAAAGGCCTGCTTCTGATTTGCCAAGGTGAGATCACTACCAAACTCTTTAATAAGCGCAGCCTACACCTCAGCCCAAGTGCTGCATCTCATGAGGTGGGGTACCATAATTTCTTGGGAAGATCTACTAAGGCAAGAGGGTAAGTATTTAACCTTTTATTGATCAGGAGCTTCTTACTTCGCATTTTCATAAATATTTAGAAAAGAAGCAATACTTCCTTCCACCAGGGTGAACTTGTCTTTAAAAGAAGGCTTAAACGTAGTTCTCATGGGAGCTGAAATAACATTAACGCCTACTAGGCTAAGTCAATTGAATTCGGATAACTCAGATTCAGAAGGAGGCACAGGATTTCGATTCAGATCAGCTTGTCTAAAATGGTTCGATCGTCTTGAAGAGCCCCAATTTGAGCAATTAGAGACTCAGTGGATGCTTTTTGTTGAAGTTCGTTTCAAATTGATTCCATTTTGAGAGGTAGTTTTTGAACTAGGGTTTGGAGCTCAGAATTGTCTTGCTCCAACCTAACAATTTTTCTAATTTGGTAAGCTAAATCATCAGTGAGGGAATTGTAAAAATGGTAAAAGTTATATAACCCTTCCTTAGTTGAATCAACATTAGGGTTTGGATCAATAGGTTCTCCAGAGCGAGTTAGCCAACAGCTTTGAGCAATATTTTCAAAATTTCATTTGAGAGTAAGAAGGCGGCTATTCAAGGAAGGATCCTCCAGAGGGGAAAGTAAGTGCGCAGTTGAACCTGGAGGTCCAGGAGGACCAGGAGGCCCAGGGGGCCCGCGAGGGCCAGGAAGCCCATATCCAGGGGGTCCAGCTGGCCCAGGTGGCCCTTCACTTCCATCCCAACCAGGAGGCCTCATCACTCCAGCTGGACCAGCTGATCCTTGCTCCCCAGGGGGGCCTGAGGGCCCACAGGGCCAGGAGGCCCTGGAATCTCAGGCACGCTTAGAAACATTAAACGCTGGTTGGATTGTTGATTCAATCCGGCTTATTCATTCAAAAGTTTGTTTGGTAAAAGCATTAAGTTAGCTGTAAAGGTTGGTAATAGCTTGTTACAACTAATTCTCAATAATAGTGATAGTCTCAGTAAATTGGGTAGCTACTTCCTCTTAAAGCAGGCTAGCCACTCACTCATCCAGTTGAGAGAGTTGGTTTTGAATAGAGATAATTTGGGCGCGGTTTTCAAGAATAGCCTCACAGTTATCTCTTACAAATGAAGAAGCCAAGTTGTAGAAATCTAGAAGGTAGAAGTGTAGCTCTTATGACAAGGTAAACTGTTGCAAGATTCCTTGATGGTGGATCCCCATCATTTGGACTAAATGGTGAATGGCGGGGTGCACAAAAAGTCCCAAATATCGCTCTGTGCAAGATACTCGTACTTTGGAGCCAGATAAGGTGGCAGGTTCATATAGCGCTCACATATTATCAGAAACTGTAGGGACTTGGTTATGATGGGAGCGATCTCTTTGGAAAAGGGCACCTAGAAGTATACAATTAATAGTATCAGCAATACCTGTAGGCTAAAAATGATAGATTTGGAGTTCTAGGGCCAGAATAGAGATATTGAGTGTAGCACAGAGATGCATAAAATTGGGTTCATTGTTCTCAGGGTCGCGATTTCCATTGGAGGTTACCCATTGGGTGACGCTGGATATTACAGTAAGGGGCCAAGTATAGTTTTGGCGAGAATCATCCATTGTGAATATATTTATTCACCAGGTAGCTTGGGAGAGAACCTGGCAGGGAGCACCAAATATTTTGTTGGGATTGATTAGCTGAGGACAATTGTTCCTCCAAAGAGTACCAAAAAGGATGGGTTAAAAGCTCTCGCAGCAAGCAGATGATGGGGAGAGCCAGGAATCCTAATCGTAGGAGCTGGTAACTTGATTGAAGCTTGAGAATAGGTGATGAGGGACCTATTGTATTAAACTGGGGGAGTTGACAGCTGGAGAGGAGCTTGCTCTACAGAGGCTTTAGAAATAAATAAAACTAAAAACGAATTGGAAATAAAAGTGTAAGTTTAATTTAAGAAAAGGCGCGGATAGTTATAGGCGAGGTTTTTCTCCTAATCCTTTCAGGATAGCAACGTCCTCCACTGGCAAGATCTTTAAACTCCTGATGTTGGTCAGGTGGGGAGTTGACGACAGGCTTCCTTTTAACAAATCAATTATGGAGCGGAAAATAAGGCTCCATTAGAGGAAATTTTGAGAGGTATTGGAAGAAGGAGAATTTAAATTAAATCGATTGGGAGCAGGTCAAATCCCAACAGTTATCTTTTTATATCTGCGTCAAGAGAGAAGAGAAGAACCTATTAACCTAGTGTAGGTTAAGCTCTAACAGAAGGGAAGATCTAGAGGGAGAAGTTCCCTCTTGTTCCAGAGATAGCTTCAAGGATTAAGAAGGACAAGCATCAGTTTTAGCGTTGTACATAATACTCAACTTGGCTGTGGAAAATTCAACTATGGTCCCCTGGTCTTCCAGGATACACCTCTCCCAATAATATGCACCTGACTCCAGAAGAACACCACCTTGGTGATTCAGTTTTCTGGTTTGCCTACCCACCTTCCCCCTGAGGTTCTCTACCAGGAGCTGATGGAAAGTTTGGCAGCCTATGGTTCAAACCTCATCTTGCAATTTGTGGTCCCAAAAGGGGCCACATGCCTCGCTAGACCTAGGGTGTATTCCACAATCAGCCCTGAAATGAACAAAATTGCCACTTCAATTCCCCCTCATGCTGCTTCCCATCTGCCCCTGACCATCTTTTCTGGGCCCACGTCAAGGGCGGACAGATGATTTGTCCGTCCTCTTTTTAAAAAACCACTTGAAACGCAAGTGTCCATATCTAGCAGCTTCTGACAGCACTGATAGTTCATCCAACAGCCAGCAATCTGCCGCCCCATCTTGCGCCAATTCTGGCAAGGGTACGATTCTAAATCCCCCTCCCCCAAAGCCTGTTGATGCAGCTGCACCTGAAGCCACCAATCAGACCACACTTTGCCCAGTGCCTCGCATGAATCTTCCAATCAAGCACAAGATTGGACCCCAGTTAATCCCATGCAACATCCAACAAATCAACCAATCCTCAACCATACGCCAAATTGCCAATTCTGATTTTGCCAGAACCCATGGTAGTTTTGGATGAAATTAATGAAACAGTGATATCATTTAAGAACCATTGCTACAAGTCGACCAGTTCTGCAATACAAAGTGGGATACAGATTTCCCCCTTATTTATATGCCCAAAGCTAAACACTGAACCATTCCATAGTGATCACCAGCTTACAATAGAAGCAGCCAGCACACCAGATTGTCATCCCCTTTGCAAAGCCGCCGCAAAATCAGTGGCAGCACTTGCAGGAGGAATTCCACCTTCTGTTGTCCCCAAAATTCTTACTCCAAAAAGTAATATTAATGTAAAACAACTTCACAAAAATGTCACAGACGCTATCCAGAACGTTAACTGTAGAACGAAAATGAAGGCTAATATCACACAACCAGCATTGCAACATTCGTTAAATTTCCACACTCCCACATTAAAGCCAAAAAAGCTTTAGCCAAATATACTACTGCTATTTTATGGTTGGCAAATTACTAGAAGTACCAATCATCAGAGATATTGAACCACATACCTTCGATGCCCCAACGCCCTTGCTATCTGCCTTGACACGCACCCTACTCTGGGAAGAGATAGCTGCTGCCAAAGATGAGCCCCTCAATCCCCCTCCCCTTCTGCCATGGAGGGATAAGGGATTTCTGCTGCCCACCTGGTTGGTTCTTTTGTTCAGAGTGATTCATTTAATCTCTCAATTGGGCATTTTGTTTAAATCAATTAGTTACGTTATTTTAGTTTAAGTTTTTAGTTCGTTAGTGTCCATCTCCTGGTCAGCTTACCTTGGTTAAATAAAAAATTCAACTATGGTGATAGTATATATACATACAAAACCCTAATTAATTACTATCAATTACTAATAACAATATATACAACTCACATTTCACAAACCTATGCAGGTAAATAGAGCTAAAGAGAGTTACAAAACTGGAAGTTTACATTGGGTACTCATTAATTTGAGTAACCTGCTCTAAATTTTAACAGAGTTGTCCTTATACATATCACAGTAGTACATGATTGGTGGAAGGGAGATCTGCACCCATAAGGTTAAAATGGTGACCTTCACGTGGACAAGTTGAACGCAATGCTATATACAAAGACAGTAGAAGGCATATAAATTTTATAATCGGTCAGTTTTCCATAGTTATAGCTTTTATAGGATGCTAACCAAAGTGCCATTAAACCGCTCCACCATACCATTGGTTTTAGGTAAGGCGTTGATAGGATCTTACGGAGACCATAAGAATTATCTTAGGTGATCATCTGTGAAGGGAAAAATTACCATTATCTGCTTTAAAGAATTTTGGAATTTGTGTTCTTATTTAAGTTCTTCAAAATTAATATGGAAGTAATCTTGGCCTCAATGTTTCTGATCAGCTTGGCTTCAGCCCATTGTTTAGTGTGATTAATGGCTACATGATATATAAATACTCCACTGGCGGTGAGTGAGCCCATGATGTGACAGTTGAGGTTTTCTCTCAACATCACATTGACCTGATCTCTGATAAGCAGGACAAGCTGGTGTGGAAGATAGAGGGGGTGAGAGAACCTTAGTCTTGGCTAGACCTCAGGTTAGGACTGAGACAGGGGTAGGACGGCGGTTAGAAGTTTCATCAGGCCTGGGGTCAAACCAAATGGTTTTGAAGTGGCAAGTTCTAGGTTAAAGGAGGATTTTAATCAGAATTGAAACAAATCATGGGTGCGTTGGCTGAGCTACTTTGGAATTCATATATGGCATAAAACAATTTGGGTTTCTTACAGTTTATTTAAAAAATAGTATCAAGCATGAAAGATGAGCTTGATCTATGCTGGCAGAAGAGAGCTATAGGAGAAGTTACTTGAGAATGGGAGGTTCTCTAATTCCGTTTTCTATCAACTTGCCTAAAATATACAATAAAGCCGTTCTTGAGCCTATATTATTTTTTATTGTCTTTCAAGGTTTATTTTGAAATATTTAGTCTAAAATCGGCCATTTTTGGCTATACAAACAGGAGGTGAACCTTAAAGCGAGTTTGGGAAGGCTATTAGCCTCCCTACACACCTTGTCTTGGAGTCAGGGCAAGTTGCTTGAGGTAATCATAATCGCAACTGTCCTCCAGAGGTGTTTATCTACAACTTATAGCGCACAAACCAAAAGAATGGTTTCAGGTAACTCGTCCGCCCTTTGGTCATTGACTTGCAACCTGCTTCCCAATTCCTTCGTGGCTCATTGGAAGAGCCAGTGCTTTACATTAAACGAACTCATTTATTTTCTTGTCCTTATGGTGGAAAGCAAAAGTGGATCCAAGAGCAGTTGTGTTCTCTATGTGGTATCACAATACCATGACGCTTTTAATGGTGATATTTTCAGCAGTGTTTTTGCTTTGTAAAGTATACCAGGTGCTAAAGTGTGTGTACCAGAATGGTGGTAAAGTGGTAGGACCAGTGAAGAACAGAGAAAGGATTCCATCAGTGCTGTGTTCAGAGGATTTGGAGCTGATTTACCAGATGTTTGTCCAGGTTCAGTTTAAAGGGCAGTTGACTAAGTTGTCAGGGGGTGAGGGTTCACTTTCTTTACAGTTGATCCATGTTTTGGTGACTTGCAAGTGAAACTTTCAAGCAGGGTACAGGAACTTTTGGAGTAGAAGGCGGGGTTTTCTGGCTCAGCAAATGTGTGTTTAGACTTGATAGCCCGAGCGGCCTGTCCAGATGAGGCGCAATATTCAGCTTGGTCAGCGTTGCTGCAGTAAAGTCAGGGGAGGATGTCTGTGTAGGAATATGGTCAGATGTTCTAAGCATTGGCCAAAGAAGCTGCGCCAATGTCACAGCTTCCTCTCATGTTCCGTCAAAAGTTGCAGGCTGATTTGTTGTTGGGAATGGCAGCAGTGCGGCCTGCGGCAACATTTGAGGAAGAGGTGGCCTTGGCCTTGCAGTGGAGCGGCAGGTGGCCTCGGCCCAGGCTCTCCAGGAGTTAATGCAGTTCCCAAGTGGTTTTCATGGTCAGGAGGCAATGAGACGAGCAGGTTCAGAGCCTGTGCGCATCTCAAAGAGGTTCAGGTACATGGAGGAGGAAGGAAAGGGCCAGGAGAGCCTGGAGAGCGAGGGATATTGCCAGAGGCAGCGATGGCTGAGGCCCCCATTCAGGCCCCTGAGGCCCCAAGAAAGAAGAAGAATGCACCTTATTAATTTCACAAGAAGCCAGTGAAGCTGATGTACCATAATAAACCGCCTTCTTCGCTTTATTCATATTTTTTATTTCCCGTAGAAGTTCAGGAAGGTCTTTGGAAGAAGGAGTGTGGAAAGGTCCTGGCCCAGGTGTACACTGGGCTGATATGAACTATGTGGATGAGGAGTGGGCAAGCAGATGTGGATTGCCGTTGCAGGAGGTTTGATTTGTGTTATTGAGGGATGCCACTAAGAGGACTGAAATCTTAAGGTGCAGTCCAAGATTTTGTTGAGACAAGACCCAGATGATTTTGAAGAAGAATTTCATTCTGTGGCACATTTTCCTCACCGAGTAGTTCTAGGTATGAGGCGGTGGCACCAGTTCCATCCAAAATTTGGTATAATGAAGGGAAAAGCGCTGCTGTCGCCTGGGGGCGCAGATGTGTAGGAGTGGAAGTTCCAGTCCCAGGGGTCATCAGTGAAGCATATGGGGAATATCTTCAGTCGCGCCATTGAAGAGTTTGACAGAGGAGTACCAGGATTTTGCATCGGTGTTTGAACCCAAGGGTGAGGCACCCTTCCCATCTACAGGAGATTTTACATTTAGTTTTGGGTTAAAGAGGGCTCTGAGTTGCCAAGGGGATGTCCAGTTTATCCATAAGATCCTCGAGCTCAGGAGTCTCTTGATGAGTAGTCCATAAGATGCTAGTTTTGTGTTTGATTGTGCCGTTTAAATCGTCTGTGGTTTTGCCAGTGCTGCTGGTGCTAAAGGCAAGTGGGGAGCTACGTCCTTGTGTGAACTTCCGGTATCTCAATGCAGTGATGGGGCCTGACCCTTATCCAATGCCGCTCCTGATGGACATTATACCCATTATTTCAGGGTGTGTGGTGTTCACCAAATTGGATCTGGTTGATGCGTTAAATCAGATTCCTGTGCAGATGGAGCACCAGAAGTTTTACCACGTTTTAGTGTCACTTGGGGAATTTCTGGTTCTCAAGCTATGACAACTGAGCTTCATAATGCCCTCGCAGTCTCCCAATGCATGATTGACTGTGTGTTTGGATTGGTGGATAGGTGTTTCGTTTCCTATATAGTGATATTCTGGTATTTTCCGGGTCGATGAAAGATCATGTGAAGGATGTAAGGAGTGTTCTGGAGGTGATAATCCAGGCGGGCCTGAAGTTAAAGCCATCCTATTGTGAGTACAAGAAAGACTCAGTGACCTTCATGGAAATGTGGTTTTCCAGGGGGTGTTGGGATTTGACTCATTTTCAGAAGGCAGGCCTTTGGAGATCGCTTTGTAGGTCATCATATAGGATGAATTAAAATAGATATAAGATAAAAGTTAAAAACCCTCTTTCTCTATTAGGATATTTTGGGACCCTTTAATAGGGTCAATAATAGCTTATATTAATTAAAACAGACATTCTGATATCTAATAGGAGAGTATCAGACTAACAATAATACCTAATAAAAGAATATTAAAATAAGGTTGCTACAAAGCTCCTAATAGTTTCAAAATAGGAACGACTTCAATCCAATTTGGATAGGACATCATCCTATGAAGATCTACACTCTTGAGACTTGGTCTTAAGGGAAGTGTCAAGGTTTACCCCAGGACAATACTTAACCTTAAAAGGATTCAATCCCGACAGGGGTTAGCAATATGTCCTAATAAGCTGCAAGCGATGAAGGAGTGGAAGGCCCCAGGATTTTGATTGAGGTGCGTAGTTTTTTGTGAGTAGTGAACTTTGCAAGGAGGTTCTCCCATAATTTAGCCGAGTGGGCTATGCCATTGACAATGTTGACTGGAAAAGTACCCTTCGTTTGAGGCTAGGCTAAGGAAAGGGCTTTCCAGCGCGTAAAGACAAGTCTGCTGACAGCCCCAGTTCTGGCCCATCCTGACCTCAAAAGCCCATTTTTAGTGGAGATGGATGTGTCAAACTTTGCGCTTGAAGCAGTGAAATTGCATGAGGATAAATATGGGGTTGAGCACCCTATCTGTTACTTCATCTGGAAGATGGTGCCCGCTGAGATGAATTACCAAGTCTATGATAAGAACTTTTGGCAATTGCGGCGGCATTAGGAGAGTGGCAACACCACATGCTGTATGCCAGGCATCCGGTTGTGAGCTGGACTGATCATTGAACTGAAGTATTATAAATCCTTACGTCTGATGAATCAGATACAGGCCTGGTGGCACTTAGATTCGGTTCAGTATGTCTTGTGGATTAAGTATAAGCCAGGGAAACAGAATATCTTTCCAAATCAGTTGAGTTGTTATTCTGGTTGGTGTTTTCTGAGAAGGATTTGAGGAGGTTTAACACCAATACAATGTTGCCTTTGAGCCTAATTACAATGATCCAAGGTTAGAGAGTAGGAATATCAGGAAAAATTTGGACTGCGCAGCAGTGGAGTGAGTTTGGCCGGCAGAATTTGCATTAGATAAGAGAAGGGGAGGCGAGCAAGAGACATGTAGGGTTCCAAATCTGGGAAGGTTTTATTCTTCATTAAGGAAAATCTGGGTTCCTGTGATGAGGCTGCAGCAGGAGGTGTTGGCAGCTAACAATGATCATCCTTTGGCTGGACATCCATTTGGGAAGTAGACGATGGACTTGGTTCATCAATAGTATTTATGTTTGGGAGTAGGTGCAGCAGTATGGCAGTATGTGGAGCGATGTGTGGTGTGTGCCAGGTCAAAGTCCCGCCGTATGGCGCCAGGAGGGATTTTGAAGCTGCTTCAGATTCAGTCTAAGCCTGGGCCTCTTTGATTGTGGATTTTATCAGATGGTTGCCCAAGTCCCAGGGGATGTACGCCCTGATGGTTGTGGTGCATAGCCTGACAAATTATGCAGTGTTTTTCCCTTATAAATCAATTATCTCTGCAAGGGTAACATGTCAGACTTTTATGACTGAGGTCTTTTTTCTAACATGGGGTACTAAGAGCTTGTGTCATACCAGGGTCCGCAGTTCACATCTCATTTCTTTTTACATCTGTTAGGAAACTTGAAGATAAAGGCCTCCTGTTCATCAGCTTACTTTCCCCAATCAGATGACTAAACTGAGAGGGTAAATCAAATATAAAACAGTCTTTGAGGTGCTACGTCTTGGGGTGGCAGGATGATTGGGTGAGTTTGGTGAAGTTGGCGCAATTTCATATAACAACGCAAGCATGCAACCACGAGAATGACCCCTTTTCAGAAAATTATAGGCACCCAGAGGATATGGGGCCTTGGGATCAGGGTTGGAATCCATAAACAGATGAGCTGTTAAATGAGTCTTGGGATACCTTAATGCTCTTGATAAGGAAACTAGAGGCAGTGGTTGCAGCTCAAAAGAGGAAAAAAGATAGGCATTGGTCAGAAGGGAGCGTTTATAAGAAGGGCGATTGGGTCTTAGTATATTCTTGGAACTATGCCATACCTGTGAGGAGCTGGAAGTTGGGGCCGGTGGCATTGGGCCCATACTCAATAGTGAGGGCGGTGACTGAGGTGGCGTTTTAGCTGAAGTTGCCAGAGGGGTCACAAGCTCTTCAGTGTTTTATGTGTCGCAGCTCAAACCATTCTTGGGGCAGCTGCCTGAGAGTTCCTCTCCTTTGTTTCCAGTTGAAAGGGGGATGAGGAGTACAAAGTGGAGGAGATCGTGTACACAAATGTGGTGTGGGGTCATCAGTCATTTTTGATCCAGTGGAAGAGGCATCTAGTGGAAGCCACATGGCAGACGTCCAGAGATTGCGCCTGGTGTCCTGGAGAGATCTTAGAGTTCTTCTTGTCTATGTGGGTGATGTTACAGTTGAGGTTTACCCTAAACATCACATTGACCTGATCTTTGATAAGCAGGACAAGCTGGTGTGGAAGATAGAGGGGTGAGAGAGCCTCAGCTTGGCTAGACCGCAGGTTGGGACTGAGACAGGGGTAAGACGGCGGTTAGAAGTTTCATCAGGCCTGGGGTCGAACCAAATGGTTTTGAAGTGGTAAGTTCTAGGTTAAAGGAGGATTTAATAAGGATTGGAACGATTCATGGGTGCATTGGCTCAGCTACTCTGGAATTCAGATATGGCATAATACTATTTGGGTTTCTTACAGCATATTTTAAAAGACATAGTATCAAGCATGAAAATTGAGCTTGATCTATGCTGGCAGAAGAGAGCTATAGGAGAAGGTACTTGAGAATGGGAGGTTCTCTAATTCCGTTCTCTACAACTTGCCTAAAATATACTAATAAAGCCGTTCTTGAGCCTTTAAAATTTTTATTATTTTCTTCCAAGGCTTATATTAGAATTTTTGAGTCTAGCAGCGGCCATGTTTGGCATATAAAAACAGGAGGTGGACCTTAGAGCGAGTTTGGGAAGGCTATTGCTTCCCTATACACCTTGTCTTGGGGTCAGGGCATGTTATTTTTTGGGTAGCATGCTCGCAACTGTCCTCCAAGTGGTTTTTTCCACGGTGCCTGTAGCACAAAACCTAGAAGAATGGTTTCAGGGACCTTGTGAGCCCTTTGGTTGTTGACTTGAACCTGCTTCACAATTACTTCTGGCTCATTGGAAGGATCCGGTGCATTAAACATAACATCAATTGACTTGGTGTGAAAATCAAAGTTTGGTTTTACCAGTTAGTACGAGGGGTTTTCTATTATAGTATTTCTGCTTTGAATTCATGGCAACAGCCAAGGTTTTCATAAACCTTGAAGTGCATCAATTTCCAGGGGTATTGTTGTTTTAAATGATCATACATCTCCTTGAATCTCCATGGCCCATGGCTTTTTGGGACCCAATGATCAGATCTGGTTGCTCAGATGGTCGTGGTATGATGTCTTTGCGTCCTTATATTAGTTTAAAGAGTTTTTGTCCATGAGGCGTTGTTCTTCATTAGCTGGTCCAAAGCGCATTGTATTTCTACTGGTTTTTTAATGTACACCTTGTTCAACATCTTGTCATAAAGCCCATTTTCCATATTGGTAATCAATGTGAAGGTAGGTAGCTTAGATAAGCCCGTCATCGTTTGGATGCTTCACTTAAAGCCAGTGTTGAATCTTGAAGTCAGACGCTTTCAACTTCAGTACCCAGTTAGCTAAGCATCCCTCCAGCTCCTTGAGGCTCTGAAGCCACCATATCAAGGAGAGTTCGGTTACCACCTTGAAGTGCACTTCATGGATGTAACCTCTAAATTTCTTGCATGCATAGATCGCCGCTAATCATCTCTTTTTGTTAATGGTGTAATTCCTCCCATGCACATCTAGTGTCCATCTGAAGAATGCTATGGGGTATTCTTCTCTCTCATCGCCAAGCTGTGATAATACAGCTCCTACTGCGGTGAGGGAGGCTTCCATCTGAATTAAAAACAATTTATTAAATTTAAGTACATGAGTAATGGTGACATAGCGAAAAGGGTTGAAGCTAATCAAAAGCCAGCTGATAACTTTTTGTCCATTAGTTGTGGTTCCATTTTTAGATAATAGGAATAGCGGCTCCCCTGCCATTAATGAAATTCTTTATAAACCACCGGTAGAAGCTGACCAACTAAAGAAACCTGGATTCCTTGCTTGCTGGTTGGCATCCTCATCTTCTTGAATGCCTCTATTTTGGCTTTTGAGGCTGAAGGCCCTCCTTATCAATAACAAAACTCAGATATTTTTGTTGTTCTTGGAAGAAGTTACATTGCTTAAGCTTGACTTTCAAGATGGTGGCAATGTCAGCGTAAAACTTCCTCCAGGTGCTGAAAATGTTTGTTGAACGTCTTAATATGTTTATGACATCCAACTAAACTAAGATGCATGAATTCATCAAGCCTTTCAGTATGCTATCCATATCCCTTTAAAAACGTGGCAGGTGCATAATATCACGGCTGGCTAATGGAGTTGAAAATAGCCTGCCAGTTGGGATAGTAAACACCCAGAATGGAAACCAGAAAGCCGAAGGCATAGCCATCTATATGACCTGGTATCTGACAGGATTTGAAGCAACTGAGGGATGGTAGCTAGCAATCCCCCATTACACCATACCTATTAACACCATGATGTGGGCACCGTGGCAGCCATATATTCTGACGCTGGTGTTTCCTTTTGGCCTACAAGGAGCCCAAAATTTGCTCTTGTGCCACAGGTTGCTGAGCATGTGGAAAAGTCACGAAATTTATTCCTTTGGGGAGAAAAATCTCCAAAAGGAAATTTACATCCTGCCACCAGATGGCGTCCAAATTAGGGGATACCCCCAGGAGGCTACTAAAATAATATCCCCAGTAATGGAGAGAGGTCATAAAATGTTGTGCAGATGGGCACTATGGCCCAGTCATTGCATATACTGGGGAACATGGCACCTATTGATTGGCTTATATTATTAAAAATAAAATTTAAACTATAAATTTTTGAGCAGAAATCTATTTATTAAACAAACATTAGAAAAATTGACCAATAACTGTATATCTGTGGACAGTTTCATAACTGCTGGAGGCTTGGGGAAAATATGATTTGCATGAATTGAGGGTATTGTGATCCCAATTTTGATTCTGGTAGATTAATATTTTACTCTATTTCAACACTAGATCTTTCTCATTCTGGACAACCAACTCTTTTGTATTTTGCCATAAGATTTTCCTTCACAGCATGATTCCGCTCTGTGGGTTGATGACACTTCGTCCAGTGGGCGACTGGATGCACCCATGGCCAAGCCACATATTGGAGATCTCGTTGGGATAAAATCTGATCAACGCCCTCAAAAACCACTGGGTTGGGCCCACCTTTTTAGATGGTAGGATTTCACATTGGCGGGGTTTCAAACCTGATTGTACCACAAACAGCTCAATTCCACCAAACCTCTTTTTTTAAATATAATGGCCCCCTCTTTTGGACCCATGATTAACAAGGGGGAGAAAAGCCCATCACTTTCCCACTGGTGGTGGCATCTTAATGCTCCCAACTCCACATAAACCCTGATTTGCTGCACCAACTCTTGGGTGGTGAGGTAAGGGGAAAAGGAGGCAACTTTAATGTGGTACGCCATCAACAAGTTCAAATCCACCACATGAGCTATCTCACCTTGGGTCACAAGAGTGATTGCTTTCATCTTCGCCCTCTTTTTTGTGCAATATAGAGATGTCTCGCAGTTGATGTTTAGGGGGTGCTCCCCTGGACTTACATTATCTTTCCCTCTTTAAACATGGCAAGCACCACCACTGGGTACTTGAGTGAGTGCGATGTTCTTATGGGCTTTCATCAAATTAATAACCAATTGTGTGGAGAAATTTGAGGTAAGGCGGGGAGCATCAGTATTCAATATGTGAAAGGCCTCCACCATCTCATCACAATTTGCACAGTAATTGGCGTTGACACAACTAATATCATATGACGGGAACATCCTTCCAGGCCATAAGATACTGTATATCACGGCGAGATTTGCAAGAAGCCAAAAATTTCTAACCTCAACCTCCTCAGATTCCTCAACCACAATCATCTCCTGAACTATTGGGTTCTTTTTCTTTAAATGGATATAAATGAGTAATGTAGAAGATGGAGTGCTGCTTCTAGTGGGATGGAAGCGTCAACTTAAACGCTTTGCTGCCCAAATCTGCCTCAACCAAAAGTGGCCCGGAGTACTTGCTTGCAATTCTTTAGGAAGGCACCAGCATCCACAGGTGTCATGTGTCCAATATAATGGAGGCCCCACAATAATTTCATGGGCTGAGAAATTTTTCTGATCCATAAATAATTTGTAATCATGATGTCCTTGTTCAGGTGTTCCCATACCAGGGATTGGGTGCTTCAATATGCTGCACATGGTCTAATGCATATGAAACTTCCAAGTAAAGTCATGGGCTGTTAGAAATGAAGGGATATACACCAATATGTCCTTGTATGGCGAGAAACTGGAAGACATATGAGTGCCATTATTGTGCGTTAATTAAACCAATGGAAGGTCATCCGCCCAGGTGTCCTGTTCAGAAATGGCGTAACAGCAAAGAAACTGTTTGAGAATTCGTTTAACCCGCTCCATTTGACCATTGAATGAGGATGATATGCAGTTGAGTGGCACGGCTTAATAATCAAGATATCCAAGAGTTTGGTCCAAAAATTTACAGTAAACAGTTATCTTCAGTCACTCACAATATCCTGTTGCAAGATGAACATCCTGAACAGATGTTGCATGAAGAGCCGCGCCATCTCTTCAGAGGTGATGGCTGATGAACAAAGGATGAATAGTTAAACTTAGTAAAGCGGTCCATGACCACCATAATCACAGTAAACACATTGGAGCTAGAAAAATCAAAAATAAAAGCGCCAATACTAAGGTCATGGACCCTCTTCCTGCTGTAAGGGATAGAGAAGACCATTTTACTTGATTTAATTAATTTAATCCGCGTACACATCATGAAATTAGTGATCCACACCGTTATATTCTTGAATTTACCCAGCCAATTGTACATCCACTTAAAATCAAAGCATTTTTTATTTCTAGGCTTATAACTGCTGGGGGGTCATAGTGAGCCCAAATGACTTCATTGCAGAGTTGAGGCGGAGCCACAGTTTTGACCTAAACTGAATTATACACTCCACCAACGAACAATGGGTCCTCTCATGCGCAAGAAGTACCAGATGGTCCAACAACTTCATCCCTTCCAAGCATGCATATGGCTCATCAATACCCAAGCGACTAGAGGGTTTTCCAGCCTAATACACCACTGAAATTGCAGTAAGAGAAATTGCTATGATCTGGTATGACAGAAGTACTTTGGTTGATCATGATTATCCGCCTCTGCCAGACTCAGTGCAGGGTTGCAACTTAACAAGTTGGGAAGTACATTGAAAGCCTCTTTCACATATTCGTATCTAAAGGTAAAAAAGAAGAGGTCACTATATGTCCAGGACTGGCGATGCATCAGCTTATGCAGTTTCTGAAAATACATAAGGGACTGATGATCCATCCACACGGCCACCTCATGCCACGCGCCCTGAAGAAGATAGCACCAGTGGGTAAGATACCATGTCACAGCGTCCACCCCCTAGTAAATAGCCCAGGACTGTTTGAATAAGGCAAACTTGCTCTAGGAGTAGGTGAATAAATGTTTTAAACATTTGTGCACTTACAACATTACTGCCCATGGCAGAAGATGAGGTGTCGCATGCTACAATAAATGATTTGGTGGGGTCCAAAAATCTGAGAACCGTAGGAGCCAAAAACACCATTTTGGTCGCGCCAAACGCCCATTAGCAATCCTCCATTCATCATAATGGAACATCCTTCCAGGTCAAGGGTTGCAGTGGTGTGACCAGCTGCAAAATGTGGAAAAAAATCTTTATAAAAACGATCATACCTAAGAAGCTTTGCAACTGCTTCTGGGTCATAAGTGTGGGCCACTTGAGTATTTCCATAAGTTTGATGGGGGATGGCTTAACTATCTTTCAGGGCCAGGTTACCCTGGAAGGTAACCTCCCTAGAAGAACTCACACTTGGATGGATTAACATATATGTTTGCCTTGTGTAACGTAGTAAACACCACCTCTAGGCATTTCTCACTCTGATTAGGGGTGGGGGAGTGAACAAGATATCATTAAATTTATGCCTCCACTAGGTGAGCCTGAGGCCACCAAGAACGTTATTGATTATATGTTGGAACGTGGAAAGAGCATCCTTCAGTCCAAGAGTCAATACGCGGAACTGGAATATGCCCCTTATAGTCTAAATTATCAGCCACTCTTGGCCCTCTGCAACCTGGATCTGGTTAAATTTTATTCACAGGATTGAGCTTTAAAAACACACAAGATTTTTCAATTACCTGACTAATTGTCTGCATGAGGAGGATAATATATGGATAATGTACAAAAGTATTATTTAAATGCTCATAGTTAGCACAAGAGCGCAATGTACCGCCAGCCTTCTGAGAAGAAGCTACAGAAGCAATGTGAGAAGTTTCCTTGAACACCCACACTTTTTTGAGCATATTATCTAACCACCTTTCAAACGCATTGTCATCCTGAGCCATGTAGGGATAAAATGGACAGTTTCAGTTAATAATAGCTACTATCAAATGGAAAGTAGGCATATTTTGAATTCGGCGGAAGGTGATTAACCTTATCAAGGTCAAATATATCTTGATATGATACTAATTCTAAGGGGAAAATATGGTGGAAGACCCGCAGGAGAAAGAAGCAATGTAATGGAACCCATCCCCCACTTCATCACAAGCATATCAATAAAGGGAAACTTTTTAAAGCTGGTACTTCGGAAAGACAGTAAATTTGATTTCAGGTTGATACTAACCTGCTGCTGATGCCACCACTCCACCCCCAGAAAAACTGGGAAGATCAGGTCAGGAATCGAGTCAAACCAATCACAGAAACTTAACAGGTTTACCAAAAAAGGCACCGGGCACCATATTCTGTATGATGCTTTGGAGTAGTAGACACGCCCAGCGCTGGCGCCTCCTTCCAGTTTAAAGATCCTGCGCCAATTTTAAATTCATAAAGTTCCTTACCGCTCTATATCTAAAACTGCCTCAATTGACACCCTGTGCGCACCCAAAAGAAAATCCATCAGTAACAAAAAGAAATAAGCAAATTCTACTTTTTGGCCACCCCATGGGACACTACCGTCTGATTAAAATAATCTCTTGGTCATTTGGGGAGACTATATTGTAGTGGAATTGGAACCCTCCTCGTTTAAAGAACCTTATCAAATTCTTCACACTGGGATACTGACAACTGGGGGAATAGGCGATTCAATGGCATCAGGTCCTTCACAGAAACCTCCTCACCAGCTGGTAATAGGTCAAGAAAGAAGAAACAATAGGATGAGGGTTGACTGGATTATCCTTTAGCACCAAAACACACCCCAGGAGCTGCCCTAAACAGGCCTTTTATGTGAGAGACAAAGTCACGCTGACAAGTCATTCAACATCCGCTCAAAACCACTTTGATAAAAAACCTTTTTACTGCACCTACCATCCTGCCCAATGCATTCTTGAGCGGGGATACGATGGAGATAGCCACTGTACCCAACTGATCAAGCAAACGCAACTGAGTGTCCCAGATGGAATAATTAATGAACACCAGATCCAAAGCAGAACAAGATAACTCGGTCAAAATGTCTAACAGAAATTCAAGTCTAGGATCTTGGCCATGAAAAGCCTCCATGAACGAAGCCAGATTGGACGCCTCTGTTCTAACTCAAAGAATTGAAGCAGGTGAGCAGATATCAACACTGACGCCTGCACTATTAACACCACCAACATAAACAAGGTAGTAGAGACTCCAGCTTAGTTGACTAAGCATAAAATATCATGCACCCAACAATAAGAATCCCCCTCCACTGCGTGTAAAAGAGCCACTCTTTCCTATGCATCTGTCAGGGAAGAGGAAGTCGCCATATTGGCTGATTTTTTGCACCTGCAATTCAGCAAGGGCGTCCAAAACCTGGTTTATGGTTTCCATGGTTGAGATGTGTCAGGATTTAACCCCATTTAGTAAATCCTTATCCTAGCGTTGAACTCAAGCCCTATAGATTAAGTCTTGGATAAATAGTCCTGGCGCATAATATTCTATAATATCTATAATAATAATTGTTAGCATATTATTCAGTTTAGAACGTTATCAGATAAGATCTTTGATGATTTGATAACATCTCATATCAGATATCCTAATTAGAACAATTGTGTTATATTACTGAATTAAGTAATATTACAATTGACCTTATATAAGGGTCAAAAAATTATATAAATGACAAGCAAAACTTCTCTTTTATATTATATATTTATATTAAATCATTTTTGTTCCAAGGACTTATAAATCTTGAAGCGACAATACATCATCCAGGGCCTCCAAGGTCTGTATATTTTAAAAATACCATTCTATTCCTATTATCCTGAGGCAAGACAGAGCATTAACCTAATATATTTATATATTTAAATTCTATAAGATAAATTATTTTCCTTGACCAATTTATTATTTATTTGATTAACTCCAAATCCAGCTTTGAGGGCCTTAGAGTTCAGCTGGTGGATCGCCAAATTCTTAGAAGATGGATTAACTCGCCCCCTTAGGTTAGGATAAGGCTGGAACTAGCTCCTGTGGGACGAAATACTAGGTCAGGAACTCCTCCACCACCACGTGGAAGCACCTGATGAATTCACTAACCAACCACAAAAAAGAGCCAAACTAAGCACTTACTGCAGTTTCATGTGGTATAACAATATCATCACGTCACCTAGTTCTAACAGAAGGGTGAAGATGGTTGACACTAATGGTTGGTCATTATGTTACTGAGCCAGTTAATAAAGTTGAGACTAGCCTGCCAGTCAGGGTGAGTAAACACCCGGAATGTAAATGAGGATGATGAGGCAAATGCCATCTATACACCTTGATATCTGAAAGGAAGGGAAGTGACTGAGGGATGGTGGCTAACAATCACCGTTACCACCAACCTATTAACAACCATGACATGGCCACCATGATGTCTGCTGATTCCGCCGCTGGTGTTTTCTTTGGGCTCACAGGGAGCCCTGAATTCTCTTTGAGCCATGAGTTGCCAGGCATGTGGAGAAATTGTGAAACTTCTCCCACTGTGGAGGAAGAATCTCCAAAAGCAATGTTACATCTTGACGCCAGTTAGCGTCCAGAATTGAGGACACCTCCAGGAGGCCATTAAGATGATATCATTTGAGGAGAGAGTGAATTCATGTTGTGATGATGGCCACTATGGCCAAATCATTATGTAGAATAGAGAATATGGCACCTACTGGGTGGCAGATGTAATTAAAATAAGTTTTATACTGAAATTTTAAGCGGAAATTTGTTTACTAAAAGACAGTAGAAAATTGACCAATAACTGTACATGAGGGGGACAGTTGTCTTAAGTGCTGGAGTTTTGGGGAACAAGTATGTTTTCATGAACTGAGGGTAACATAATCCTATTTAATCTGGCAATCAAGATTTTAAAAACTACTTCAACAGTGGATCAATCTCATTCTGGCCAGACAACTCTCACTCAAATTCTGCCATCAAATTTCCCCTCCTAGAGCAATTCCACTTGGTATATCAGGTTTTCTTTGTCCAGTGGGCGAATGGATGCACCTATGGCCAGGCCAATGGGGGAGATCCCATTAGGATTGACATATTTAATGCCCTCAAATCCAATGGTGTTGGGCCCACCTCTTCTGATGAAAGGGAAACACATTGGCGTGATTTCAAACTTGATTGTACTAAAAACAGCACATTTCCACTAAACATCAATATTTGGTTTAATGGCCCAGTTAGGATTTTTGCCCAATTTTCCATCCGTCTAGATTACCATGGGTCACTAGGGGATAATTCCTTATGGCAAGCGAATTGGATATCAGTTAACCCCAATTTTGGGCTATTATTTTTCTGGGAATTTTTGGTAATTTTCCAGGATCAGATCTTTTGAGGATCAATCTGGGTGCATGCTTAAGATCTCGTTAGGAATAGTTGCCAATGAAATGGAGAATCTTATAGTTGATAGATAATTTATATCAGGTGTACTGATTGGGATTGTCAGGTGTTATCACCAAACGATTGGAAATTTAAGGAGAAAGTTAGCAAAGTGAGAAATGCTGCCTGCAACTAGAAAATTAATCAGTAAATCTGCAACCTGCCATAATGGGTAACAAGTCCCACTACTTAGGCAGGTCGCTTGCCAAATATGGTTAACTCACTGGGATTGAGTGGAAAACGTTAGGGACACGTTTTCTGACTCTTTCCGTTTTAAGTCTCAAGGATATCTGATGAAGGAATCCTAACCAGTATGAGGAAGACCATTGCTGGTGAGACGATAAAATGAAATGAATGACAATGGCTGCTGTTTTATGGCTGAGGTGCAAACAAAAGGGTTGGGCACCGAATTTAGTCTATAAATTACCCTGATAATTCACTTTAAAAAACACTAAAATACTAAAACACTGAAAAAGAGTCTAATTTAGCAGAATTCATTATTGGTCTTAGTTCTATTCACCTTCAGGAAATAATTACTGTGTGCTTTAATTGGGGACTCTTTAGTAGGAGTGAGAGTAAGGATAAAGGATCCTTAGAAGAGAAGCTAAGCTTAGATGGAAATTGCTGCCAACTTTGTGTCACCAGAGGAAGGGCCGTAAACTAGGGATCTGAGCGTGGATCAAGTTAGGTGGATAAGGGTATAAGACCTACTGAAGACATCAGGAGATTTTCAAGGAGAAATACAGGCCAAGCGTGGACCAAAAGTGGTTATTTATTCAAATATGGATAATATTCATCATACTATTTTCAATTGAATAACATATATTTCAGACAATATAAGAGCTCAGAAATTGAACCTGTGCAGTTATCAAATAAGGGTCATTATATGAAAACATTCAATGAAAGCCCCTAAGTTTTAACAATTAGTGCTCACAACAGGAGTTGTAGGTGTGTAGGATACACTAGTACAAGATGTCGTACAAGGATGAGTTAAGAAAAATCTGGATGGAGTTGGCATCCGTCAACAAGAATGCCTTGACTTCATCCAAACATTGATAATTTGCTGCCTTAGAGAGGAGAGAGTTACCTAGATCAAGGAAGGAGTCATATATGTCCCTAATTTTGGCAATGAGTTGATATGAAAAATACCTTCTCTAGAAGAAAAAGGATGGAGATCTAGTTTGTGAAGTTTTGTTCTTGAAAACTGAATGTGAAGTAGATTGCGTTTGTTTATGGTCATTTAGCGCTGATATAGAGCGTCTAATGATGCAAGTCAAAGAGTTGAAGACACATAAATGTGAATTTGAGCCCTATGCAGCGACCAATGCGGAAGAAAGGACCCCAAGAACTCCAGTTGGAAAGTTAACTATTCCACAAAATATGCTGACCGCATTCACAGCCATTTCAGAGATGACTTCCAAAATCACTCCCTAAAGTCAGTCGAGTAGCCAAGCCAATAGTTGTGGTTAGAGAAACTTTGGAGTAATTTAGTGCTATTCTGGAATTACCCACATTCCATTGGAATAACGCCCCTGCATTTTTTCTGATTGTTTGACTTGTTGATGTTCAGGTATGGGATTGTCAAAAAGCTTTGATGGTGATAAACTGTTTGGACATGGATTGTCAGAACTTAGTGTTACCCCATCTAGAGGGGGACAGTTGGTTATACTCAGAGGCCAAGGCGTCCATCATGAAAGAACTTGGATGTCCCACATGTATGTCAAAGTGCAAACAGAAATTCGTGGGATTCTAATTCCAGATTGTTGTATCCCTAGCAAGTTTTTCCAATTCTTTCTACCAATAATTGCAGATTTTGGTTAGAGCGAAAGTATTGGATAATTTTGATGCATTGGTCACATTGCAAGTGGCCCTCCAGCCCTATCACGATTTACATCAATCTATTTCTTCAATCTACACTACTTAAATTACCACCTTACATATGATGGATCAATTTAATATATTATGAGATACATTTAATTCCCATAATAGAAGCTTCAAACTAAGTCCAGTATAAAATTTGAATCCTACAAAGGTGAATTAGAGTTCTAAGGGGTCCAATAATCAAACAATGCTGGGAAACAATCCTAAAGAGTTCAAGCGGATCAATAAGAAAGGAAAAACGCTTTTATAAGTGTGGAGTAAAAGGACACTTCGCTGTTCAATGCAAGAAGCTAAAGGAACAATTCAACGTAGTTCAGGAAAAAGAGTCCAAACCAACACAGGAGTCTGGAAAAGGGCCCACGACCTAGATGGGGAACAGTCTAAAGCTGCAGATAAACCTGTTCCCCCCAATATTTTGCATGAAGAAATTGATGTTAGTGATCTGTTCTTTGATGATGATGTGCAGATCACCTGTATCAAGTAGAAAATTTGATTTTGTCAGATATTTGCATTTATAGCTGAAAAATAAGAAGGTTTTAGGTTGAGTTCAGGAAAAAATTGGAAATGTTGGCCATTTGCAATTTTCTGATGTCATTATGAGCGATTCTAATTATAATAAAAATGATGCTAAAAATGATATTAGCCAAAAGACCTGGCTGATTCTTGGTGGAACCCCATAAATTGGGGTAACACCATTTTAGAACCTGCATGGGCACTTAATGTAATATCAAGTAGTTGGATTACTATGACCTCGCAATGGACCATGGGGCAACCTCAGAAGGCACGCCCCCAGCCACAAACAGGTCCTTCCAAGTACCTAAGTGTGGACCACCCCGTTTATAGGTGTGACAGAGGTCCCCCAAGGTGAAAGTATTTTATTAAGCGGTGATTGGGTAAAATACATCAAGACATTACTTCATGGGTGCATTATGCCCCAAATCTTCATCCCAACCATCAGTTCACCAAAAAGTAACACAAATATCACAAGATCTGATAGTAGCTTTTCCAATATTTCCTAGTTTAAAATGTGTTAAAGGTATTCCAAAACTTTCCTCCAAATCCCCCTGACCCTCAAAACAGTTTAAATACTTATCAGTTGGATATTGAAAGGGATTAGTACTCTTTTACCCCCATGCGGTACCACTAAACCTTTTAAAAATTCATATTTTATTAGTTTTTAAAGTATATATTTTTATTATAATTGTGGTATCAACCCCCATTGCTTTATTTGGGTGAAATAAACACTAAGTGAGCATCTACAGCACCAAAAATTTAACAGATGTCAATGCAATAACCAGATCTGGACAAAGGGGATCAACCCTGAAATAATTAAGATAGTTGCTCAGCCATATTCATGACAAGTAGTGGACAAGATTTGAGTCTCAGAGAATCCAGAAAAATTGACAGATCAGTTAGATGAGGAAAACCTGTCTATCCCCTTTTGATTTGATCAAGTATTTGTTTCCTGATCTATTGGTAAAATTATTCATACTCTCAATTTTAAAAAAAAATGCCTCTATACACTCAGTAAATATGATTTTACAATACTCCAAGTATACATATATTGATATACTGGTTATTAATATGGGTGTGGGTGATAGTTGACAGTGGAGCACCTATAAATTCTGTCTTGACTAAGCTGGTGAAGAAGATGAGAATCTCGCTCGATCTATAGCACAAGAAAGAATATGGGACAGCCAGGCCAAATACACCACTTCATGTTGAGCGTATAGCTCTCTGCCACTCTGACTTGGATCTTTAGTGGTATCCGCCCCAAAAACTGTTTTGGCCAACCAAAGCTAAAATATTCTGATTGTGATTGAGCTTCTAAGGAAGTACAGAGTTAGATGCAACTTAAAGATAATATGTTGACCATATTGGGTCAGACTTTACCATCAGCTTATTAGAAAGATGGAGAAGTTCCACTGACAACGAGGAATAATTTCATCAATCTGATCTATAATGATGGCATTGTCCTGATTTGTTACCAATTAATTGGCCAAAAGCGATGAGAGATGCAGAAAGAAATCCCGGAAAATTGGGGAATTCCAGTGAAGAAGAAGAATTCAAGAACCATACACTAGGATCACAGATTATAGTCAATATGGAACTGGTGTTGGAGATACCTGAGCTGCTTTATGGAGAAGTCGTAAGCCCCTGGAAGAAGTCCTGAGTAGAGCTTTGAGTGGCTCCTGGTATAATTATGTCAGGCCATGGAGAATTCGAGTTTCCCTAGCGAATTTTAGTGAATAACTGATGATAATTTGAGAAGAACCAGATAATTTCATTTTTTTCGTTTAATGCTGATGGCTAAATTGAGGAAATTCCACGATTTTGGGACCTTCAATGAGATGGGATTGCCAGCAGGGGTGAATGAGAGTATCAATCTATTGGTTGATCAAGAGCAACTCGCTGACCTGACGGACAGACAGAAGGATGAGGAGCTTAAATTATTCAACAAGTGTCTTGAAGTATTCACCCAGGACAACCATGATTTGGGCTAGGTGAGGGATGTCAACCACAAAGTCAACACTAAGGACTATTTGTTGATAAGGATGAGACTGATATGACAGAAAAGGCAGGCAAAGAGGTAGTGGAAGAAGAGATCAGCAAACTAGTGAAGAATGGGCTCCTTGTTCAGTCATCAAGTCCTTGGGTGAGCCCTATCCTGATAGTGAAAAAGTAGATGGCTCTAATTGGGTGGTGATCAATTATTGGAAACTTTATAAGATAATAAAGAAGGATTCATATCCACTACCACAAATTGACTATGCATTAGATTGATTGGGAGAAGCGAAGTATTTCTTTGCAATGGATCTAATATCTGGATATTAAAAAATTGAATTGCCAATGGAAGACCAAGGGAAATGCGCAATCATTACCGCACAGGGGCTTTATCAACTAACAAGGATTTCCCAAGGTCTATTTAATGCGCCTGCAACGTTCCAGAGGGCCATGGACGCTATTTTAAATGACCTGAAGTTTTCATGCGTCCTGGTGTACTTTGACGATATAAATGTGACCAGTAAGACATTTATTGACCATTTACACCACTTGGAAGAAGTTTTCATGAAACTATCCACGACTAACCTGAAGATCAAACCAAGGAAGTGCCACTTCAAGAAAGAGTTGGAATATCTGGTTCACTATTAGCTTTAGTGGGCTGCAGCAGTGAGCAAAGAAAATAGAGGCCACAGAGCGAATGGATGTTCTTAAAAGTGTCCAAGATATCCAAGTGTTCCTTGGAATGGTCAAATACTATTTTTGGATTCATATAAGATCTTGTGAGAATCACCTAGCCCCTTTTTTACCTACTGAAGGATCTGAAAAAATTATTCATTTGGAATGAAGAGGCACGGAGTTCTTTTGATGAATTATGCTGGTACCTGATAATTCTATGATATTGAAATATCTGAATTTTAATGAGAATTTAGAATACAGACTGATGCTTTGTTAACGCGATTGCCGCCATCCTGAGCCAAGTATATGAACTCAAGGATAAGCATCTAATAGCATATGTGAGCTGGACGCTATCAGCAGCTAAGATGAATTAAACCATGACTGAGCATGAATGCCTTGCGGTAATTTACACATGTAAACAGTTTCAGGTGTGTATCTATCGAATGCACTTTTAAAGTGGGGATATACCACTCCTCATTGCATTGGTTGCACAATTTGTGAGAACTGAAAAGGATGACTGACCCAATGGGCATTGAAGCTACAGGAATTATGATTATGATATAGTCCCTCAAGCTGGAGCTTCTCATCAGGATGAAGATGTTTTATCAGGGTTACCAAAGGTCCAAGTGGTATACCAGCAAGTGGATGAGCTATTCCAGAGAATGGTCAAAGGAGAAATTTGGAATGAGCCCTGAGAAATCCAAGGTGCACTTTGGAAAGCAATAGAAAACACTGAGACCATGGATGAACAATTTGTTAAGTTTATTATCGGAAAATGATTACTATTTCTCAAAACTGTTGGAACAAGCAGCTATTGTTCAAGCTACGCATAAGGTTGTTGGGCATGGAGGCCTATGGAAGATGACCAATCACATTTTCCAGTACTATTAAAAGTAGTTTATCAACTATGATATAGTGATTATTTGGCTTGTTGTGTGGAGTTCCAGTTGCACAAGCCTCACAAGAACACGACCAGATATCAACTTGTCTGCCCCGGATTTTCTTGGCATATGGTGTCCACCAACGTGATGGGGCCATTAACCATGAGTACCAGGGGAGTTAAATACATAATAGTTGCAATCAACCATCTGATAGATGTGTCAAAACGTAGGCCCTGGAAGAAGTAGACTCTACAATTACTGCAAGGTTTATTCTAAATCAAGTAATATCACCATGGATGCCCACAGGTCTTATTGAGCGATAATAGAGCAAATTTCACATCCCATGTGATCCTAAGATTGAATGAAATAATGGAGATCCGAGAAATTGTGTCAGAACTTTACCAGATAAAGACAAACAGACTGGTAGAGCGGGTCAATGGAATTCTGGCCTCAATGCTGAGGAAGCTGGTTGTAGGAAAGAACTTCTGCATGAGGAACATACCTCATTTAGTGACACTTATGTATTAATATAAGTCATCATATGGCGACGATAAAAATGCCATTTGAGTTAATATATGGGAGGAAAGCTGCATAACCCTAAATTTTATATTTTTTGGTTGAACCAACATCAGGGATGAGTGTAAATCAGTACCTGATCTGATGGTCAAATATCCATTAAGATGCAATTGAAAGCATTAGATATGCCCTTGAAGAAAAGGATCAAGGCAAAAATGATAAATGATAAGAACTGACAGCCTTATCAGAATACCAAATAGGCGAAAAAGTTTTTTATTATTATATGAATGGTTTTAGAAGAAGAAACATGCTAGATGTGTTGTGGTCAGGTCAGTTCAAGATTATTGCCAAGATGGCGATGGACGCCTATTCAATCAAGAACCTTTTGAATGGAAGGATAGTGAATTGAGTCCATTCTATATATTTAAAGAAGTAGATTGAATAAAAAATTGAAACATAGTTCCCAAAAAGTAATGAACGATTAAGATGGTTATTTTCTGATATTTTTGGTTTATTCTGAAATAAAGACCACTGAAATAAAGAATGATGGTTAAGTTAAAAAAATAAGACCTCTGAACCAAACGATATTGGTAGGTCAAAGTATACCTAAGAATCAGTTTGGGGGAATAAATAAAAATGGACCTCTGACCAAGTGAATATTTGTCACATGTAAAAAAGAAGAAAAAATAAAAAGTTGATAGTAATATAATAAAGAAAAAATATTAAAAAATGCACAGAAAAAAGATAAATTTATACGTTTTTATTGGGTATCCTCGACTTGAGGATGATTCCGCCTATGTCCCTCTTGGGGGAAGGAGGATGTATCGCAGTAGGAGTGAAAAAACCATCAAAATCCATGTGAAATTGGATGTTAGCAAGGGCTAGACCTACTCGAAGCCAAGTTTGTTGAGTGGACGCTGATCCCTGTGAGAATGTGACCAAGGGAAGAGTGATAGAAACATTTGCTTGACAAACGCAATACCCCAGATCAGGGAGGGAAGCACCAGAACAAGAAGAGGCAATTGGCGAATAACCCTGAGTAATCCTAATTTGGCACCAGATCCAGAAAATTGGTCTTGAGCACTTTCCAATGGGCTTTCTCAAGAGCATTGAACATTTGAGCGGGCATCAAGCAAGGGATACTAGTCTGGGGTTGCTGAATCATGCCCCTATTAAAGCCATCAAGGGAAGGTACTGATGGTATAAACCAGAAATGAGTTAGTCATGCAGGGAGCAGATGGAATCCTGTAGATGAAAACTGCAAGCTTCTTGGGGTGAAAGTAGAATGAGTGATGGAAGCTGGGATAGGCTGGAAGCTTTGTGGCCCAAATTCAAAGAACTTGGCCAGCAAATCGAAGGGCATAGGCTGCAACGTCTCAATCTAGGATGATTTTGAGATTTAAGGGTTCAGAGCTATGGACAGAGACCCGGTTACTCAGATCCTCAATTCTGCATAGGGGAGTTTTTGTCTGTGGTTTCCAATGGCTAGTTCAGTTGAAAGAACAGCTGGTTTGTAAATCTGGTGAGTTGGAGAAGGAACTCCAGAATTAATTCTGATCTAGTGAGGAATGGTTGAACAAGAGCAGAGGGCATTGCTTCAGGAGATTTGAAGATGATGGTAGGAGTATCTACAAATGTAGCCAAATCAAGGTGAATTTCAAAATCTCTTTCAGGAATCGACAATATAGGGAGGATTGGTCACAAGCTGTATGAGATGATAACTAACCTAGCTTTTTCAGAGTTGGATACTGTTTCTGTAGTTTTATGGAAGGAATGACTATGGGTACTTGACTGGGAGTATGAGTCAGAGAACCATAATAGAGGTTTCGTCGCACAAATTTTCTTCAGTTGGAAGAGCCAAACATCTATGTCAGGCATGCTGTTGAGCAGTTGCTGGTACCAGGATTTCAAATTTGACATATGAGCTGGATGAAAGGGGGTATGTCAGACATTTCTATAATAGTTGACATTATGCACTTCAGGATAAATTAAGCTCTAATTTCAGATAGA
Organism: Massospora cicadina; assembly: GCA_022478985.1. Lineage (NCBI taxonomy): Eukaryota > Fungi > Entomophthoromycota > Entomophthoromycetes > Entomophthorales > Entomophthoraceae > Massospora > Massospora cicadina. The sequence continues at coordinate 40,137 of JAKSZP010003207.1, forward strand.
TTACTCTCAAAATTAATGATATAATCTGATAAGAGAAGAAATTAAGAATGATTTGATCTAGGGGGTGGAAGGCGAGTCAGTAAGGGCGTACGGCTACCAACCTGAAGGTTGCGGGTTTGATTCCCGCCCTTCACACATCAATCAGGGTGCCAGCCAAAGGAAGCTATTGGCGGTTAGTAGGTCTAATAACACGAAAACCTTACCCATGACGTAACCAGAAAAATTTGAGTCCCAATCAGGAGGTGGAAAATTTTTTTTGACGGAGTTGACCCTGTTCAGGTTTCATGTCATTTCTTTCTTTTGGTAATGCCTGTCCCCTGGTCGGCTTGCCTCGGTTAAATAAATAAATAAAAAGAATGATTTGATCTAGACCCTCTACCACTGCCTCCCGAGTTCAATCCCAGTAATGGACTTTGGGTAGGGGACAATTTTGACTGTGTTGGTTTTGCGCGCCGATGCCCTGAACCGATATAGCAAATAGCAAAGGTGGTCCATGGAGTTTCTGGCCTATCATATGCCGCTCATGGAGGTTTTCCGGGTTTTATCCTCCTTTCCCAATTTCTTCACTTCACTAATCAGTGCGGTATCATCCCCAGGTCAGCCCACCTCAAATAAAATTTAAAAATTTAAAAAGAACGATTTGATCTAAGAAGTTATTATCAGAAAATAACAAGAGCGAAATTAAATGAGCTTTCTTAATAGTGCAGCAAAACAAACTTTGGTGGCAAGGACCTCCTGTTGATGGTGAGGATGAAGATCAGGAAATCAATGATGCTGGACCAAGAATCCTGAAATTGGCAGCGGGTCATATGCTCTGAAAGGGGGAAACCTGGATCCCAGAACCAGTATTGTCATTCTTAAATCTATTAGCCTGGCATGACAGAGAGTTATGGGGACCGTGCTCTGAGGAGGTGGTAGCAAGTAAGAAGAGGAAGAGAACTTCATACTGAAGGTTATCCTGAGCAGCGTTGAGTAAATATTGACAGTGCTCCACTATAATACAAGAAATATTTGACCTGGGTCCAAGGCGATATCATCTGTCTCAATCCTATTATCGCTAGAAATCTAGCCAGGGGGGATGTGTTGGGATTTTTGCCCACCTTTCTGGCTGTCTAGTTACCATGAGTCACTAGGGGATAATTCTCTATGGCGAGTGAATTGGATATCGGTTGATCCCAGTTTCAGGTTAACAATGTTTGAGAAAAGTTCAAGTAATTATCCAGGATCAGATCTTGTGAAGATTGATCTGGGTAAATGCTTAAGATTTTCTCAGGAAGAGTTGCTGACTTAGGGGGCATCTGATAGTTGATTGATGATTAACTATCATGTGTACCAATTAAGTTCAGTTGGATTTCATCACTAACTAGTTTGGAATTTAAGGATCAAATTGCAAGGCGAGTGATGCCGCCTGAAACTAGCAAATTGTTTAGTTGGTTCATAACCTGCCATAATGGGTAATAAGTCCATTACCTAAGCAGGTTACTCACCAAATATGGTTGATTCACTAGGATTGAGTGGAAATGTTAGGGGCATGTTTTCTGACTCTTTCCATTTAAGGTCTTGAGGATGTCCAATGACATAATCCTAGCCAGGATGGGGAAGACCATCACTGCTGATATGAGGATGGGTGATTCAATGGCAACGGCTGCCGTTTCATGACTGAGGCGCCAACTGAGTATTGGGAGCCAAATTCCCTTTATAAATTCCCCTGATAATTCACTTTATTAAAATCAAATCTAGGAGTAAATAGTAGAATTCATTATTGGTCTTAGTTATATTCCTCTTCAGGAAATTACTTCTGTGTGTTATAATTGGGGACTTTTAGTAGGATAAAGAGTAAGGATCGAGGATCCTTAGAAGAGAAGCTGATGTGAGATGGGAATTGTTGCTGACTTTGTGTCAACAGAGGAAAGGTCATAAAATAAGGATCTGAGCATGGATCAAGTTAGGTGATAAGGGTATAATTCCTACTGAAGACATCAGGAGTATTTCAAGGAGAAATATAGGTCAAGATTTGGACTAGAAGTGGTTATTTGTTAAACTATGAGTATTATTCTTCATACTATTATCAATACAAATATTATACGTTATCATGAGGCTCAAAGAATGCACAAACTGAACCTGTGCAGGTATCAATTAGGGGTTATTATTCGTGAACATTCAAAAAAAGACCCTAAATTTTAACAGGCCCACTCTTTGGGGGTCTGAGATTATCTAGGGATAGGAACAGCCACAACCTTTCCACTTTCAGTAGCTTCTTACCGCTGTCACTTCTGAACACACACCTGATCTGCTGCACTAACTCTTGGGTTTTGAGGTATGAGGAAAAGGAGGCAACTTTGAGGTGATACGCCATCACCCACCTCTAATCCACCACATGGGCTAAATTGCCCTGGGCCACATGATGGATGGCGCCTTCTTTACTCCATTTTTCTTGTGCAGAACAGAAAATTTCTTGTGGTTGAGGCGCAGGGGGTGTTCCCCTCATACTTAAACATACATAAATCTTGTGGCATTCGTGCTGGTTGAAACAGCCCCTGGATCATTATAATAGCGCTTTTTAATGTTCTCACTGAGGCATCTCTATATTCCAGTAACTGGAAATTTTATCCATGGCAGAGAAGTACTTTGCTATCCTGATTTGGTTAAGCGCATTATTAATTCTTGGAAGATGGAGAGTCCTTCTTTGTTATGTTGTTGAGCTGCCAGTATTTTTTTACCACTCAGTAAGATACATCCTTTTTCTGGACAATAAAGACCGGTAACGCCCATGGACTTTTAGATGAAACCAGCACTCCTTTTTGGACCAACTTTATGATTTCTTCAGTATGACCCTGTCTGCTGCCTTAGACTAGTGGATGGGATGGAGCTGTATCAGTGGATGTCTCCTGGCATTGATAAATGATAATATGTCCTCAGTGCATCCCATTTTGAAATCATCCGCTGCAAAAAATGTTTATATATTTCAAACAGGGCCATTACCCAATACTTCTCGGTTTCCATCAGACTGACCAAGGTTTGTGAGTTATGACCTAATGGACAGCCTCATGATTTTCTTCAAATGACTTAAACTCTTCTAGTGTTCCAAACTCATATAAACTTTGCTAATCCTCCATTGGTAGGATGTAGAGGAATGCAATAGTTTTGTACCATTTTAGCAAGTATTGGGTATAAATAGATTAGCTAGTAATACATTAATCCTTTCATGATCAGGAAGAATAAACCCTGGTGCTTTAGTTAGTTCTTTAAATAAGCAGTTGAATGGCGCAAACACTTTGCTGTATAAACATGGCGGTATTTCCGGTCAATATCCAATGTCATTATAACTTGGTGGCCAGGCGAAATGGTCACATAATAGCCAGCCTTCATCCAAATGTTATTAATTTTAAAATTTGGTGTGGTAAATAACAAGTGCGACCGCGCCCTTTTTGGTAGCTGATAGATAAAATTCCATCTTTAAAGGCTAGGTTTAAGAACAGTGAAATTGCTTATCCATATGCTGGTCTTTTTCTGCTAATATAGTGGAAGGTAATGTCCAAGAATCATCAAAATATTCTCCTCAAAATCAGCCTTGATGCCGTACATCCTAGTGAAGGGTTTTCCAAAGAAGATATTATAAAAGTTTGAGAGACAATCATGGGAGCTTCCACAATGGTTAATCCAAACTTTAGTGGCAGCACACTTTAGGCCATTAATGAGGTAGTTGAGTTGGGTCCCACCATCCTATTTTTCAACCAATGATCAATATCTCCAGATTATCCTTATTTTTTGACTAGTTTAGTAGACACAATACTAATATGTATCCAGTCATCTACTATAGTAATGAACCAGAATTTGCCTACCTTAATGTCAACGTATTTTCACTCTGAATAGTTTAGATCAGTAGTGCATACCAATTGTACGCCAAGATTATCAGCCTGACTCAGGTAGAACTAGAGTTCACTACAGAAGAGATGGCTAGTCTTTCTTAACTTTCAAGGGGTAATATTCATGGTAATCCCTTCTAAATTTGGCATATTGCTGGAAGCAACTGGAAAGTCATACTGCTTAGCTGTAATGTGTAGGGCTTAGATACTACTTCAGCTGCCTGGATTATAGTGCCCCTTGGCGGTAGCGGGTGGTGACTAATAGTACGTCATGAGTGATGATGGATGGTGAGGCTAAGGGCGTCAAGGCGTCTGAATTGAGATTAAGGATATGTTACTTTATTGGAAGTGAGATATCCCACTTCACTCCACCCAATATTTTCCATGGTCTTCAGTATCTGCTGCTCCCAAGTAATATACCTTGGGTTTGGGGTTTTTAGGTTGGCAATGGTTGGCTTAGTGTCCCTTTATCCCACATTGGCGTCATGTGATCTGGAAGATATTGCGTGTTTCAGGTATGATGGTAGCTGAGCGACCCTCTTCAGCATATTGCTGAGGGGCTTGCTCCAGCTTTCTCAATAATTACAATACCCCTTATTAGGTGCATCAAAGGTTACAGTGCAGCGGTAAAGATAATTTATCATCTACAACATGTTGTATATGTCATTTAGTATGAGAAGCATGACCTGGTACAGCTCTTTGTAAGGCTTGCAGGCGTTCCACAAGGAAATCTGAGCATTTTAATTGTTTAAGACCTTTAAGCCATATAGACCAAGGCCTCAAGGTATAAGAGATCAGCAAACTTGAGTATTTGTGTGTTCTTCTTGAAGTAGATGTTGAGAAAGGCGGTCTTCCTGTTCATCACCATCTCCGCCTTGCCAAAATCCTCTATGATTATTTTCTTCACATTCCAGTAAGGGAGCCCTGTTTTGTTGATCTTGGGCATCACTAACTCCTGACACTCCAGGTTCAATGAGTTCATGAGCATCACCTTTTTAGCTTTGTCACTCTCACCGTCTATGCTAATCCAAAATAATGACAAGGAGTTTTGTATGTTTACCCACTTGTCAAACATTGGTAATTCGATGGGGTTGACCCAAAATTTCTGGTGTCTTTGGATACTCAGCAAAGGTTTTTCGGTGCGGTTGTTAAGTCGTCCCTGCTGGTTATTGTGCTGATGTTTCTGTGGCTTGAGGAGGATGGGCCTGCTGTGGGCATAGGGCGAGCAGTTGTTTTTTACAGCTGTCTGGAACAGTGGGAGCAATGTGAGGGATATTTTTAAAAATAACGCTTTGAGTTGATCTCTTGGGCGTAAGTATAGAAGTCAGGACCATTGAAGTGTTCCTCCCCAAAGATGCTCCATCACTATTATGTCTAATTCTGTTGGCTATAATCATGCACGTAAGTGAATATCTTCTTCTGTCTCTGGGTGGGAGGGCCCCTCTGGCATTTACAAAGCTCATCTCTGATCTCATCCTGAAACTGTTCTAATTTTTTGGAAAGGCATTAACACTCATCCTGTAAAGATTGCTTGACCTCTGATAATTTTAGTTTGGTCATAGCAAGTTGGCTTTCGGAGCACTTTTTAGTCAGCATGGCATGTGATCTTTAGTACCTGGGCTATGACAAGATATCTGTTGATCTAATTACTCAGTACAGTCTATTGAAAATTGTATGGCATCATTCAGGCACTTGTCAATTTGTTTATTTTGTTCTGACTGAGATGGATGCTATTCTCAAGGTCTTGAGATTGCTTAAAGTGGTCAATCTCTACTCATAAAAGGTGATTGAACTGTCAATACAGCTCCTCCATCAACTTCTAGATGGTTTTTCCAGTCAAGGTGAGAGCTTTTCAATTGGCAGCCTCTGCTGTGACATTCGTCCACCTCTGCCTTTAGGTAATCCTAAGCCTGGCCACAGTAATGGGTCACATCAACTACCCATTGAGAAGATGTCCCACGGTATTCTAGCACCTCACCAATTATGTGGCCCAAATTGGCTTTCGTTGGTCAGAATTCTCATCCACTTGGCGATGAGCTTTACCCATATGAAGTTGGGTGAGTAATACAGCTGCATAAATTTCTTGAAATGTGCCTTCTAGTCAATATGCCAGTAGCTGGTTGTCCCAGCGTTGAGCTTCCATGAACTCAACCAAAACACTTATCTCAATTTGTTGCCAGACGAAAATGCATATGGCTTGGTGTATTAAAGGTTGTGCTGTAATTCAGGCTTTTTGTTGACTCGCTGGTACATTTCACACCTGAATTTCAACAGTTATTAGCAGAAGAAGTAATTTCTCTAATGAGAGATAAATATATTTTAGGGGGATTTTTTGACAACATATAGTTAAACTTAATTATAAAATAGAATTAATTTTACATATTGTTTTTATATGATTTTATTAGTAATAATTGGGGTTAAGAATCGACCTTTTTTTAGATATCAATGCTTAGTATCTAAACTTATTGAGGCTTGAAGTAAATTGGGTCACGAATTTCAAATTGGACTAGTAATAGCCATATTAGGGAATATTAGGTTTCAGTCTATAAAAGCTCTTGAGTCTCGCATCACTTAGATGGAATGGCCAATGGAAGGTCGGTTGTAGTTAGTATATATCTGTGAGGCAAAGTTTTTATATAAATAAGCCAATTACCTGACAGGAAAGTATTTAAACAAGTTGAGATCCCCTTAATGCTATAAAAGGGGGTGGTCGCAGCGTAGGTGGTTGAACTATGTTAGAATGGGAACAGAAAGAACCCTCAGAACCACTTCCTTCAATTTTGCAGCAGGTTTAGTGCAACCTTGTTACTATCCATAGAGCAATTTGGCTAAGGAGTGGGGGCAACATTATTACTCCAATTTTCAGGGTTCCACCAAGAATTGACCAGGGCTTTTATCAAAATGTTACCTAAATTGAAACCTGAAACACTCTTATTGCAGTATCTGACTTGTAATTGTCTGACAGGGTGTATATATTGCACAGTAGTTTCAATAATTTGTGACTGGGTAGCAAGCTTCTTGATAGCAGAGAGCATTGACATATCCCAAAATAAACAATTATATATATAGAGATAGTATTGGTTATGTAATTTCTGAACATTTCCTGGTGTGCTTCATTGTCATGGAGCGTGCTAAATACTAATAAGACTTTCTTCAAACTCCAGATGGGTGAACTCCCAGAACTCCATCCAGAATAAATTAGTACAACCATCCATATTGACAGATGAAGAATGAGAAGGCCACCCATGAGGACTAACCAGGAATTTCCAGAATTTTAAATCATCGCCACTGATTTATTCAATGAAACTCTAAACTTCACAAATAAATTTTGGATATTTTTTAGAGCTTTACTAAAGCTAAATTGGTGGTAGGGAAAGAAAATGTAGCGAAAGCAGACCCTGTCAGGGACCACCGCATAAATGCTCACAACATGAGAAATTAAGGCTAAGCGCACTGCCAATAAGAACATTTTAAAATTTAATTTATTGATTTGTCATATCAAAGAGTTTTCTGAACCAACTCAGATCTGACTTGATTGGGAGGATTTGCAACAAAATTTGTTGGTAAGAATTTTCATTCCATGGGACCATCTAGTACTAAAAAAAGAATATTCATTCCACTGCGATCATGCTTGGCATAATGACAATAGTGTCTCTGGTGGGTGTAAGGTTGTACCCATGGCCAGGCCACATATGGCCTGTTCCATTAAATGAGGAAGGACTGAAAACGCTTGTACCTGTTGGGAATGGTCTCATTTGCATACTTTTGGTGAAAAGTTGGCGGATGAAGATTTCTCGCTTAAAACTAACTTAGGTTCCTTAATTTTGGAATAATGTGACTTGACCTCCTCAGAAGAATGTGACTCAACTTTTTCAGTGGAACTTAAACCCATGGATACCTCCTCCTGTGGACACACGCCAACCGCCTTCCACTGGCGATAGCTTCTGCCCTCTTCCACCTCCTGGCATACCTCCCAAATTTTACCCACCAACTCTTTGGTGTTAAACATGGGCTGAGGAGGCGCAATCCATAGGGATATGCTGTTACCCACCTCTCACCTAACACATGGGCTAAATCGCCTATGGCTACATGAGGAACAGCCCCTGGCTTCCTCCTCTTTAATTTAAAACAGGATTTTCTCCTGGTCCATAAGCATGGGTTGTTACCCAAGGTTTACATTACCCTTTTCTGTTTAGGATTAGAAGAACCACCCCCAGGAACTCGGCCAGAGCAACATTTTTGTGCGCCTTGAGGAGTTTGATCACCAGGTTGGAGGCAACCTTCTAGGGAGGATGGGGAGCTACACGTATGTCTCATGGTTGCTTCCACCAACTTGCAACAATTGGCGCAGCCGCTCACATAAACCGACTGTTCTTGTATGTGAAAATCCCTTCCACACCACCAGGTATTGCAATGAGAAACATGAGTGACAAGAGGACAACTTATCATCTACATCCTCTTCTACTGAGCTTTAATCACCACTGGGTCAGGATCTATGGGCGGCGTGCCATAAAAAGGTGACAGCTGGGAAACGTGAAAAAATGGGGTGCTGTCTCCAGTGAGTGGGGAGTGCAAACCAGAAAGTGCCATTAGCCAAATTTTCAACAACCTCATGAGGACTTGAATATTTAACTGAGAACTTAAGCGAGGGCACCTTTATATGCAGATGATGGGTATCAAGCATGATTAAAGAACCCACCTTGATCTAAAAAGCGGAAAGTCATTTCCAAGCAAACTACTTTTTAATTGCTAATGGATTTGATCAGATGCTCCCAGGCCAGTGATTGAATGCTCCTGATCTGCTGAACATGTTCCGCCGCTGCAGGGACCTCCGTGAAAAGACACAGCCCCTGAGAAAATGTAGGTTTTTACCCCAACGTGGCCTCATAGAGCGAAAACCATGTAATGTGAGAGATATTATTATAGGATAACTGGCCAATGGAAGGTCATCCGGCCAATTATTCTGTGCAGCAGTGCTGTAACACCAGAGATACTGCTTGAGGATCTGGTTGACACACTCCAATTGCCCATCTGAATGAGAATGATATGTCATGGAACACACGGCTGAATTTTCAAGATATATAGGAGGGTTGTCTAGAATTGCACCAAAACTGTGACCCTGGTAACTCACGATTTCTGTGACAACACAAACATTGTGAAAACATGCTACATAAAAAGGCGGATGGTTTACTTGATGGAGATGGTGGATAGACAGGGAATATTAGGAAATTACATGGATGGACAATAAGGCTAGTTACTATTATTGTATCATTGGTTATCTGCCAAAAATCAAGCTTAGCTCATTTATTATTTACCGTGATCCAGTAAGGGTTGATGCAAAGCTATTTGACGTCAGCAAAAGAATGAGGATTCTGATGAATGCTCAATAATGAGACAAGCACTTGGGAAATTGAAGAAGCTGGGTAGCTGCGTATATGGGTTAAAGATTAACCAGAAAGATAAGTGAAAAAGGGGGAAACTAAGAGGAAAGGGTGATTCTTTCTAATTTGATAACACGTAGTGGATTCTACGGTGTAAGCTTAAAGAAATAAGGTAGTGGACTCTGCAATATAGATTTAAAGATTGTGTGCGCTAAAATCTTTGACTTCATTTCATATATTAACTATGTCTGCTTGTGGAACAGAGATCCTCCTAACATCCTCCCATTGTATCAGTGGGTTTAACCTCTGTGCAACAATCCGCGACTACTATTTAATCTGCTGGAAGATTAATAGTGTTGCTCACTACAGGGGGACCGCTGATCACCTAAGAAGCCAAGTTATCCAAACCATGGCACATCCTGTTAGCATGGTGGGAAACTGTTACAGTCTATCAAGTCAATGCGGCACGCTGACATCAAGCTTGTTTTAAATACAATATGTCAAACCCAATTTGAGCTTCTTCATGAGCTTAAAGTGAAAATGGATTAATTCAAAGAATTATTCAGTCAACTGAGGGTTCTTTTTTAGCACTTGTGGTGCCCAACCCAAAAAGGGGAGCCACCACGCATATCTATTTGCAATTGAGACAAACAAAGGGATTATTGTAAATAATAAATTCACAATATAGCCCCTAATTATCGGCTTAGAAAGCCATATCAGATGGCTAGAGAAACTTTGAGGAAACTTTTGTCCAGCGCCCACTTTATCTGGAGGTTCATGGCGGACAGCATCGGGGTGAGAGCATCAGCGACATGGGGCATAAGGAGACATAGTTGTGGGTTTTCTTCATTTATGAGTCCAGTAGTGTCCATCGCCTCAACTTATTGAGCAAGTTGATGCTCAGTAAAAGCGATGAGAGCTGGCACAAAAGTGAATGACTTGATGTAATGGCAGGTTTGGGAATAATTGGGGTTGAAAAAAGAAGTTTTTGCCATATCAATGCAAGTGTGGCTTACACCAAAAGCGAGCTCCTCAATTTCATATTTTGCATCTTCATCAAAAGTGGAGGGGAAATTTGGGATAAGAATACCCTTGACTAGAGGCTTCCTCACCCCATGGAGATGCTGGCGGAGGAGGCTGTTGGCAGGGGCAGCTGAAGACTCCACCGCCATTTTATTTATATATCTTACATCTGGGAAGCCATTTTTAGAGCAAAAACGGTGGGGCGCAAATTAGGAGGACTATTAAAAAAACTTATCCAATGTAAAATCTAGCTTGACATTGAACGGCTGGTCACTTTCATCAATCCACTAAAAACACTCAAATGGATTAATATCAGACAGCCTGTCCTGGCTACAGAAGTTCTCTGGTGGAGAAACCTGAATGGCTGCAAATAATCAACTATGATAGCTTAGCAAAACTGTTTCATCCATCAACTTAGGATTCTGTAGCCCAGTCAAACTATTTAAATTTTAAAATTTTGATTGCCTGCTACTTTTGAAGCAGTGCCAGAATTCCTTGAGGTTGAGTTAAGAGGATTACGCCTCATTTATAAAATTTGGGCATGGCTGCAACTGGACCAATTCCAGAAGGAGGGGCAGCGAAAGCAGTGGAGGTGGAAACTAAGGGGCACTTGTGCTTTAAATGATCCAATATGAAGCACAAGGGAACTTTTCTTTTTCGTTGCAAACACTTTTGCAACCCATTCAATTCATGACTAAATCTAGTTTGATAATCTCATAGGGGATTAGTCTGCGCCCATTTCTGGGAGCAGTTGGGCAAGCAAGGCAAGAGGAGCAGGCGGAAGGCCCGCGGCATCTAACGTTCAAAAACGCCCCAGAGAATCCGGCGGAATAGAAAAAAATCTAAAAAAACTGGCGGTAACAATTTCCCCAGAGATACTCATGTGGCAAGCATGATGCAACCAGTACATCAACACGCCACATTCCCAGCCACTTTCGTTGGTGGAATTCGGAGTCCGTGTGTATCTGGACATCCAAAAAACGGCCCTATGGGAAAAATTTTGTGAAGATGTACACAAAATTTTCCTGACCGCGGTGTACGTTGCACCTCACTCCATGTCGCATGGTTGGCTGGACCTAGGTTTCAAAAGCAAAATTACAGCAGACGAGGCTGCAGCGGTGTGCATAGTGGTCGACCTCCCTGAAGGGCAACAGGTCATCGAAACTAAATGCACCAGATGGACAAAATCAAACCAAACTTTCCTCACGTTTGACTTTTTGCCTATTATGGTAAAACGTGACATTTTGGATTAACACCTGAAAGATGGTCTCGCCATATATGGCGAAATACAATCTTTTGAAATGCAACATTTCACGCTGATGCCACACCTGCACCGGCAAAGCCATCACAGTTCTGACCCCAACTGAGGAGATCGTGAAGGACTTAACCCAGATCCCGCACTCCACCTTTATTGACATCGCAGGGCACACCACCCACCCATTCTGGGTAACCGGTGACAGCGCGCCCCCCATTTGCACCCACTGTGATGTGTTTGGCCATAAGGCACACACGTGCCCCACCAAAGAGGGCGTCACATTCCAAGAGCACCCCTCGCCGCCATGGCCAGCGGAGAGGTGCACTATGAACCAACCAAAAGCACCAAGGAGGCTTTCCCATGGGGAGCACAAGGCTGCTACCTATTGGTAAAGCCCATCTCCCCGCAGGAGCAGAAGAAGGCCAAGCAGGCCCATAGGACCGCGGCCAAGGAAGCAGCCAAGGTCACCACCACCATCCCACACTCACAACGCCAGGAGGACATGGAGACCTTCGCGGCGGAAGCAACTCAGGAATCCATCACCCAATCAGATTAGGAGGCCCATGCCAAGCAGGACACTCAATCTGAGGATCTGATGGGAGATTCGATCTCACCCAATTGCTGCACCCAAGCTCCAGTTGAAACCAACTTGGGACCTATCCCAACTGAAATAATCTTTTTTGCCCCACTTGACAGTGCACTGAACTTATCCGCACCGCAAAAAATTCGTCTGACGTTGGGAAAACAAAAAGTGAAGGCAAAGCCAATGTGACTCTTTCCGCAAAAATTAACAAAAACCCTGATAGTGTTGCTGCTAATACCCACACTGCTGTGAAAGCCGTGGGGACCTGGAAGAGGCTGGTGGGCCAGGGGGCCCACCCCCTCACACCTAAGGTGCGATGGGGAAACCTTCACTCTGGGGATGCTGAATATCACCCGGACTCAAAGGCCTCCCCATCTCAGGCTAGAAACTGAGTTCTTTACAAACAATTTACCCGTGGATATCCTGGCCATCCAGGAAACCCACTGCCCATAGGAGGTTCTGAGGAAGCTTGGAAAACAATGCTCCTACCATCCCTATCCTTTTGGTCAAAGCACTGTGGGGTGCTAATTCAGAAAAACAATTTTTCAAATTTATATCTTCAGAAACATTCCTAAATGACTGAGTGCTCATTGTCACCTTCTCATGGGCTGATGTTGCACACACAATCGTCAACATTTACGCCCCAAACAGTGCACAAGAGCGTCAGGAATTTTTCTCATCGGTCAAATCCCTCCTGCTACCCCCCAATTCTTTCCTAATTGGTGACATGAACTGTTGGCTAACCTCACCAACGGACTGGTGGCCACCCTCACCCCATGCCCCACAGGGTCACGTAGAACTATGCATTCTAAAAGCCACCCTTGGGTTAATGGATGCGCTGCCACGACATGCCCCACTGCTCGAAAACATGATGCGACCCCACGTCCACAACGGCCAATTAAGGTCCATGACCCAAATTGACCTTATTCTAGCGCCGGCGAAATTCCAACCCCACATCTCCCACTTCAAAACAACAAAAATGGAATTCTCCGACCACCGACTGGTCTTGATAACATACCACTTACCCATCACAGTTGCAAAGGCCCCACATTGGTGCAAAATCCGCCCCCCAGAGCTCGCGTCACCAGGATTTTCCACGTGGGTGGAAGAGGCAACTTTGGCAAAATTGTTTGTTGCACTGTTTTGCATGGACCCCATTTCCACATGGGCAACTTTCAAAGAAGACACCATCCGCCACTATCGCCATCTCTCATCCAGACGCTCACAAGCCACATTGGCGGTTATATTACACACACTGGCGGAATTAGCCCACTTTAAGTCCGACATTCCAGCCTCAGGATATAGCCCTGCATGGGGCCAGAAGTGGGCGGAGTCAGCAGCCCACCTCAATGCACTTGAAAGGCAACACAAACATCGGGTTTGTGTCCAATACAGGGCCACACGCATCACTAAAGGTGACAAGTGCACCACATACTTCTTCAAATGAAAATTTTGCACCACGCCAGAGCGTGGCCTGCACACAGGTGCAAAGATCGGATAATTCTATTGTGGACACACTGGCTGAAGTGGCAATCGAAACGCAAAGATATTACTCTGAGTTATACCAAGCCAAACCAATTCAGCTGGCCGAAATGGCAGAATTTCTTGACATAGCTCATATCCGCACCATTTTCTGATACCCGGAATAATGAATTTAATTACTCCAAATGAATTATGGACTACCATTCGCGGTGCGCCAAACCAAAAATGCCCAGGCCCAGATGGCATTCCATATGAGTTCTACAAAAAATATTTTAAATATATATCCCCATTGCTGCTAGCCTCACTCAACCAAAGCCTGTTGGAAACGCGCCTCCTACCAGGAGGACATGAGGCCTTTACGGTCACACTCTTCAAGAAAGGGGATAGGCTAGACTTACCAACTGGTGCCCCATTTCTCTAACAAACACAGACACCAAAATTTTAACAAAAATCATGGCTAACCGTTTAGGGACTGTAGCATCTGCCACCATCTCTCCAGAACAATTCTGTTTCATCCCCAGAAGGTTGATTTGGGATAACGTGCACTCTGTGGCTGATGTGTGTCAGTCCACAGCCTCTGGGGCACTTGTATTCTTGTACCAACAAAAGGCCTATGATAGAGTAAACTGGGAATACCTTAGGGCCTGCCTCCAACAATTCCGCCTACCTCCCCGCTTCATTAACTGGGTGATGCTGCTCACGGAATCTGCAACAATGGCAGTGCGCGGCCCAGGTTTCCTAACGGAAGTAGTCTGTCTCAAGGGGCCTGCGACAAGGGGACCCCCTGAGCCCACTCTTATACAACTTCAGCCTTGACCCACTACTGCGAAATGTGAATGCCCAACTCACTGGGGTCCATGTGCCAGGCCAAACCCCAGTCAATATGATGGCATTTGCAGATGATTGCATGGTGGGGGTGTCTAATAACAAAGATGCACGCGCGCTTGAAGCCCTCATCCAGGAATATTCCCGGGTAAGCAACGCAGCACTGAACGCCTCCAAAACCGAAATCATCCTCCTTGGTCGGTTTCAGAACTGCTGGTCCCCAGCAAGTAGTTCCCAACCTGGCCCATCTGCTCGCCCACGTCCACGCCTTACTAACTCAAAACAAACCGCTCCACTGGTGCTCCCCTTTGTGCCACGACCTACCATAGGACCGGTACGCCATCTGGGCGTGTGGTTGGAGGCAGGTGGATACGCATCAGCAGTAATGGAGTGCCATATACTGGACAACGTGACGAAGCGAATCGCCTCTCTCAGAGCCCACCCTACTACCCTCACTGGCAGGGTTATTCTTGCCAACTCTATTCTCCTATCCAAAGTCTGGTTCGGAGCCCACGCCATCCCCTTCTCCCCAAGCTTCTTCAAATCCCTGCATGCTTTGTACAAGGTTGGCTTTGGTCAGGCCGCCCTCCGCCAGTACGGCTAGAGGTCATGTTTGGCCCTCATCATCATGGTGGCATGGGCCTACTTGACTTCAAAGCCCATGCCGCCAAGATCCTGGGCACCTGGATTGCGGCCGTCACTGCTCCTACACTCCCATCCCAACACTGGTCCCGCGCGGCCCGCTCCAACTTCTCCTGAGCCTTGGGCCTCAACAATTCATCAAACCCCCACTCCCTGATGAAATACCTCGCATCACACACATCAGCCACAGGTCCTCACGGGACCAAAACCCACTACAAACGAATCCTACTCTCCATGCGAAGCACAGAGTGGAGAAATGATATTAGTGGACATACAACCCGAAGAGGCCGCCCCTCTCCTCAGTTCACACAAGAGGTACAGGGGCTACCCATCTATGATGGCGTGATCCCCATTCGACCCCAAGTCCTATCCAGGGTGGACTACCTGGACATGATGGACATCCCTTATTCCACTGAGACCCAAAGACTATCTGGAAATACGCACACCATCCTCTGTTGCAGCCTCAAGTCCGCTCCCATGTGTGGCGCTGCCTGAGGCGGTGTATCGTACAGCTGAGCGCTCTAATGCTTTACACTCATCCTGTGTCGTGTGTGGCCAGTATGGAACGCTGTTTCACCGCCTGGAGAAGTGCCCCACCTTTAAATTAATATGGCGCGAAGTCCAACGTCTGCTAGGCCAGGATCAAACACATCCCTTCAGTCTGTCAAGAGATATGTTTGCTTCATCAATGGCCTCCCCCTCCCACCCTCCCTTCGTGCTCTGGTGGTTGCAATCGCCATGTGGACTATCCACACGATTGTCTTGGATGCCATCGCATGGATCCATCCCCACCCTCCTGAAGCTGTCCACAGATTCTGGTCTCATTTGGTGGATCACTTTCAAGCGTGGATGTTTGGATATCTCCCACCACGTCGCCGACG